>CABHPH010159163.1:0-48009 GCA_902168325.1 Peromyscus nudipes | reverse complement strand
ATTTTTTTTTTTTTTTTTTTTTTGGTTTTTCGAGACAGGGTTTCTCTGTGTAGCTTTGCGCCTCTTCCTGGAACTCACTTGGTAGCCCAGGCTGGCCTCGAACTCACAGAGATCCACCTGGCTCTGCCTCCCAAGTGCTGGGATTAAAGGCCTGCACCACCGCCACCTGGCCAGCCACCTGATTTTTTTTTTTTTTTTTTTAAGATTTATTTATTTACTATGCATACAATGTTCTGCCTGTGTGTATGCCTGCAGGCCAGAAGAGGGCACCAGATCTCATTATTGATGGTTCTGAGCCACCATGTGGTTGCTGAGAATTGAACTCAGGACCTCAGGAAGAACAGCCAGTGGTCTTAACCTCTGAGCCATCTCTCCAGCCCCAGCCACCTGATTTTTGACACAGATACTAAACACATATTGGAGACCTGACAGCGTCTTTAACAAATGGTACTGGGGAAAATGGATATCTACATGTAGAAGAATGAAACATGATCCTTCTTTCTCACACTATACTCAAATCAATTGCAAATGGGTCAAAGATTTCAATGCTAAAGCTGAAATTCTAAGCCTTCTAGAAGGAAGAGTAGGAAGTAAATTTCAGGATATAGGCTCAAATAAGGACTTTCTAAACAGAACTCCAGTGGCCCAGGAAACAAGACCAGCAATCAACAAGTGGGACTTCATGAAATTAGTACTGCAAAAGAAACCATTAGTCAGTTGAAGAGACCGTCTACAGAATGAGGAAAAACGCTTCACCAAGTATACATCTGACAGAGTAGTGTCCAGAATACACAAGGAACTCAAAGACTGAACACCAAGAAAACAACCAAATTCAAAAAATGAGCTGTGAACTAAGGAAAGTTCTCAGAAGAAATACAAATAGCTAAAAAATATTTTTAAAGTTCACAATCTCTATCCCTCAGGGAAATACAAATTAAAATACTTTGAGAGTTCATCTTACTTCAGTCAGAATAGCCAAGAAAACAAAAGACTATAAATGCTGGTGTGGATATGGGGAGAGGGAAGTCTAATGCACTGTTAGTGCGATAAGATTGGTACAGCCACTATGGAAACCAGTGAAGTGTTGTTGGTACATTGGTCTTTGGTCTTTTTTGGAGGGCCCACCACCCAGCTCCCAAATAAATCACACACAGAGGCTTATTTTTAATTGCGAATGCCTGGCCTTAGCTTGGCTTAGTTTCTAGCCAGCTTTCCTTAACTTATCCCATCTACCTTTTGCCTCTGGGCTTTTCCCATTCTCTTCTGTAAATCTTACTCTTGCTCCGTGGCTTGCTGTTGTGCAGCTGGATGGCTGGCCCCTAGAGTCCTCCTCCTTCTCTGGCTACTTCATCCTAGATCTCCAATCCTTTTCTCCCAGATTTCTCCTTCTACATATTCTCTCTGCCTGCCAGCCCCACCTATCCTTTCTCCTGCTTTACTATTGGCCAGTTCTTTATTAGCCCAACAGGCACAGTAACACAGCTTCACAGAGTTAAACAAATGCAACATAAACAAAAGTAACACACCTTAAAATATTCTACTACAGTGTGGAGCTTCCTCAGAAAACTAGAAATAGATCTCCCGTGTGACCCTTCTAGTCTATTCCTGTATATATAACCAAAGAACTCTGTTTCCTATTACAGAAACATGTGGTCATCCATGTTTATAGCTGTGCTATTCACAATATTAAGGCATGCAAATAGCCTATTTTCATCAGTTGATGAATGGATAATGAATATATGGTGCTTCTATACAATGGAACTTTATTCAGCTATAAAGAAAAATGGATCTCCACACCCTTAAGCCTTGCTCCTGACCCACAGCCTGTGAACCATCTTTGTTCACTAGCCACCTTTGCCTGATAGGTGTAACTCTTAAACCTCCTCAAAGAAGCTTCTCATTGCAGCAGACAGAGACCATCATAGAAATCCACAAGTGACAACAATACAGAGAACAAGCAACCATGGAGTACCTAGTCCCAGTTGATAACATCCACAACACAACTCCTGCACCCAACATCCTGGAAGAGGGGACCGAAAGTTTGTATGAGCTAGAGAGATAGGAAGCCTACTATTAGATTTTATTCATCAGTAAAGATAATATATACATTCATATATACATACAAAAGAGTCTAATTGGAGTTACCCTCCATAGGGGATTATGCTCATCCAAGAACCCACAACCCACAGGTTGCCAAATCAAAAGCCCATTGTCCGCTTGTGGGATACTTCCCCTTGAATTTTTTTTTTTTTTAGCAGAAGTGTCCTGGAGACACTCCCCAACAATGCAGGCTATTGCCTTTGCTTTTGGTTGCCCATCAGACTTGATAGTAAGACCTTATTGCTGAAGACACGACATACATTGATCATAGAACATGGAGAAACCAAGTTGGTACTGAGCAGAAAGCATCATCTCTGATGACTAGCTTTTATAGTACGGTTGCTGGGGTTGGGGAAATCATCAAGAGTCTGTCCCAGGTGTGAACCTTGTGAACTGCAACAATGATCAGCCAGATAAGATACATACTGTGATGCAATTGTGGCATTAATGTTACAGATTTAAGGCCCATGCCACAGGAAGAAACACATGCCTGGTACTGTAAATCTGGCCAAGAACCCATAGTTGGGGAGCTCACAGGTCCTAGATGTCAACCTAGTACTATTATTCTGTAAATGGACATAGTATTAAACTGCCTTATGAAGTCATATTCCTCTACCTATAGATCCGTGCAGTTCTCAGTCCTCATCAGAGAAGTGTCTTTGTGCAATGTACAGTTATTAATGCAGAAACTCACAACTCGTCAAAGTGAAGAGACTCAGTGCCAGTGGAGTGTTCAGCCACAGACAGAACGTTCCTATCACACTACCTTCCCCCAAGACTCAGGGACCATCACAGAAGAGGAGGTAGAAAAAAAGTAGTAGTCAGGGAAGACCCGAGAAAAAACCATCTTCTGAACAAGGTACGGCCACGGCATCCTTGCACTCACAGCAGCTGTGGTTGCCTGCAGCAGAGCTGGAAAATCAAGCCAGTTAACAGCCTAGCACAGAGCGAGGGAAGGTTCACTGGCCCAAATCCCCGAGGATCTGTGGACAGTCGATGGCCTCTGGAAGAAGGAGCCAGTTTTCTTTAAGGATATGATTCCCAGTTAGGCAACTGTACTTCAGTGGGTGGCTCAAAATGAAGTCACTGAGTAATTTTTTTTTTTTTTTAATGAGAAAAACATGAAGCTAGACTAGGTAAAGAGACAGGGAGTGGATTTGGGATGAATTGGAAGGAGTGGAGGTAAATACGATCCAAATGCATTGTATGAAATTATCAACAAATTAATAAGTAGGGCAGGAGAGAGACAGTTCGGTGGTTCGAAGTATGTACTACCCTTCCAGAGGACCTGAGTTGGGTTCACAACACCCGTGTTGGGCATCACACAAATGCCTGTAATTCTAGCTCCAGGAAATCTGATGCCTCTGGCCTCCACAGGCACACATAAATACATACACAAGCACACATTATTAAAAAAATAAAATGAAACTTTAAAAGGAGCTCACGTAAGCCAGGTGGTGATGGCACACACCTTTAATCCCAGCACTTGGGAGGCAGAGGCAGGAGGATCTCTGTGAGTTCGAGGACAACCTGGTCTGCAGAGGGAGTTCCAGGACAGCCAGGGCTACAGAGAGAAACCTTGTCTCAAAAAAACCAACAACCACCCAGAAAGGAGCTCTTGTGTATGTGCATGACACGAAAGAAAGGGGAGACTAGTTGTGAAGAAGAAGGGTGGTCTCCAGGAGTTGGGGTGTAAGAGAAGGTAGCAGGGGGTGAGGAGGATCACAGTACACTGTGTACAAGTGTGAAAGCTAAAAGCTAAAATGTGCCCACCTCCAGACATTTGCAAGACTGGCTTTTTCTCCTCCCCGAGGTCCGCAATTCATGGCTTCTCTGCAAGGGCACCCCTAACCGCCTCTAAATGTTCCTTATTTCTCTTCCTTGATTTATTCTTGTTCACAATACCTGTCATTGACATAAGCTGCAATTTACATATGTTCTGTCTGCTTTTGTCTCTCTACAGAAAGCGTGATGAGGTCAGTCTGCTTTGACCACTGCAGGATCACTGAGCCCCACTTTGTACCTTTGCCTCAATAAGCATTTCTTGAACAAATCCAGATTTGCCTCTGAATTGTCTGAAAGCAGCTCCTAAGGCAGACTGCTCTATTTTCCCTGAACATCCGTGGTTTTCTCTTGCTATAATATGTATCCAGATTAAAACTGTGACAGTGATCATTGTCTCTGGCTCCAGGATATCTGATTTGCTACTAATTTCTTTCAATGTCACAGTGTTATTAGAGTCTACCCCCTCTGAGATCTACTGCTGTCAGCTTTGTTATTGGTGGCTTAGGTTGGAATCAGACTTGTGTTTGCATCCTCTCTCCTCTGCCAACTAGTTATGAGATCTTGGACAAGTTCTTTGGGAGGGGTAGAGGAGGTCACAGGGCCCCATTGATCAAGAAGTATCTATGTGCAGGATGGTTATGAATATTCAAGAAGATAATGTACCTGAAAGCTGGGGTAATACCTGATACATAGTAAATGATGGGATTTATTTTTTCATGTCTGCATGACAATAGATTTGTGTCGCTCATCCTTGTCCTGTCTTTTGCAACTCTGGCAGAAAGTGATTTGACTTAAGATTGTTAACGGTGCCAAAGCAGCACATGCTGATGAGAATCCAGGTGTCACGCTTTGATTTTTGAACTTTTTCCAAGCTAGCAATGTACAGTACCAAACTCTCTGGTCATAGTACTTCAGCACAGACTAGGCTTCATGTCGGATTACTTTTGCTCTATGGTGGGCAAAGTAAGTGGTTTGCATACATTTACAATAAGCTATTGCGAACTATGATGTCAAGTAGGCTGGGTGAATTAAATGTATTTTGTGCTTACACATCTTTCAACTTAAGAGAGGTTTGCTGGGATGTAATGCATTGTAAGGGGAGGAGCATCTGTGTATCATACCACTACTAGCAAAAGAAACAAGAACAAACAAATGAAAATACCCAACATCTCCTAAATATTGCAGCTGAGTGACCTACCAACCTTCAAAACTTTCCTACAAATAAATAGAACTGTGAGTTGTCAGCCTACTGTGCCCCATATGTTGTCCTCACACTATGAAATCTAACAATACCACAACATTCACCCAGAGCTCATCTCCTACCCCAGCTAGCAGCCTCCCTTTTTCCTAGATGTGAGCCTTAATTTATGGGTCAAATTGAGTTGACTACGGTACTGACTGTTACTCATTGAAATTATTTTTTTTTAGACAACATTACATGAAGTCAGTAGACTTTGTGTAAAGCAGATTACCCTCCACAATGTGCAGGAGTATTATCCAGTCAGTTGAATAGGACCCTCAGAGAAAAGCAGGATTAGAGACATACCACAGTATAGAGCTCGTTTCCTAGCTTGGGTAAGGACCTGGCTTTTGTTCTTGGTACAATATAAGAGCAGGATGCTAACTCCTCAGAAAGAAGGAATTGTGCTCCAGATTGCTGGCCTGTTAACTCTCTACCTTCACATTTGACCACCCCACCCCATTATCTCATGTATCAATTTCTGCTAAAACCCTGTGTGTGTGTCTGTCTGTCTATGTGTCTGTCTCTGTCTCTCTGTCTCTGTCTCTCTGTCTGTCTCTCTCTGTCTCTCTGTCTCTCTCTCTCTGTCACACACACACACACACACACACACACACACACACACACAGTTGGTTCCCAGTGACACTAGTCATGCCAGCCAACCATAAGATCTTTGTCAGCTTCTGATGGCCTTTCTCCTAATCTATAACCTCTTCAGCCAGTAGTAGTTGGTTTTTCATTCATAATTTCCTGAACTTACCCAACATTCCTCTTTGTGTTGATATGATAATTTCCCTACAAGGATGTATACTTTTCTACTTTTGTTCCTTAGAAACTAGGGAAAGTTGTCTAATATTCTTCAGCCTTTATTGCTACATTGTAAAACCAGGTACTAACTCTCTAAGTAAATCGATGTATAGGGAATCCACATTCTCACAGTATTGTGAAACACATACCATAGTGTTGGAAAATGTGTTCCATTCCACTAATCCCCTGTGAAGCTTCTGTGGCAATGAAATGAGACATACTGTGTTCAGTCAAGCTGAACAATGAAGAATGGAGACAGCTCTGTGAGTTAGTTGGTTAAGAAAGAATTGGAGCACTGTTGATCTGTGACTGTAAGGATGGGCACACAAGGATGCAAGTGTGCATGGCAGATACAAACCAAAAAGTCAGACCACGATGGAGGCAGCTAAGTAGACTCAACATTCAAGACCAGGGAATCTATTGGCTTTGGGAGAGTAAAGCAATTCTTATGCTTTAAGCAAATGGAATGCTCAGAACAGGAACTTCCAACAGTAAGAAATGAGAATATGGCTAAGCAATCCAAGGTACATTCCTAGTCCCAGAGACTGGGTTTCTCACCTCAGCATAGGAACAGAAGTTATAGTCAGTGTGAAATCAGTGAGCATTACGATGACCAGTCTGGCTCCAGAAATGTTCTGGGGACAAGGCCAATTCCAGGTGACAGCTACAAAAACTTCTGCTGATTAAACCCTTGGCAGCAGAGAGACAGCAACGCCCAGAAGATTTTTGTAGAAGCCTCTTAAGAGAATCAAGTCTCAGACATGCCTTCCTTTTTGTGTAGGAGTAAAGCTTTCTCTGTGCAGGGATTAGCATCTCTATCAAAAAGTGTGGGATCAGCATCGAGAAGTTTACTTTGATTACAAAGGTCTCTACTTAGTCATCTGGGCAGGAGTTTGAAGACTAGAAAGAATTATAGTTGAAATTACATTTTGCTATAGATTCCAATACACAAAAGCTGTTGGTTGGTGATAGAATAGCCCTGGTTGTTAGGCATGATGGTATCCAGTGTAGCATTTGAAGTCTACAGCAGGACTATTGTGAGTTAGAGGCCAGTTTGGACTATACAGTGAACTTTATCTCAAAACCAGAACAACCTTGGTGCTTAGAGTTATATGCCGGGCCAGCATTTAACAATCCACGCAATGGCTTGCCATGTGTAAAAGGTGACCTCAGTGTCCCAACAGGAAGTAAGATGAACTGTATAGCATTAGGGTAAGTTAGTGGAGTTTATTAGGGACTGATCTCAGGCAGGCACCATAGTTTAGATCTGGATCTCACTCAAGGCCCTTGTGTTAAAGACTTGGTATTCACCTCAGCACCATTGGGATATGGTGAAGCCTTGGAGAGGTGGATCCTGTTCTGTAAGAAGGGCCTTTGGGTTACTAGGAACAGGACAATCAAAACCGTTATGGTACTCCAGCCTCCTCCTTGTCCTCTCTTTTGCTCGCTGGCCACGAAGTGAGTAGCTTTGCTATGCCGCATGGTTCATAGAGATGCAGGGCTATTGGTCGCCAAATAATAGAGCCAAGTGGTCACACTTGGAAATGTCTAAAGATGTGGGCCAACATAAGCTTGCAGTATCTGTTTTATATGGAAAGCTGATTAAAACATCTGGTTAAGGGAAAAGCCCAAAGGTAGGATGGACTCAGAAGCTGAGTGCTTACGTCTCTTGACACAAAGGGAAGAAGAAAGAGAACTCATAGAACCTATAAGGAAAATCATGAATAGTAGGTCCCCTGACAGGACTGATGAGTGAGAAGTGTCCCAGCCAGCCCTTGGCAAGCTCTCAGGCTCTCCTCTCCTTGAAATCCCTTCTAACTAAACTCATCTTAGGAAGCCAAGGAGTGTAGGACAATGCAAGTCAGCAGCAGACTGATAGCTCAATGGAGAAGGGTGGAGAGTGCATCTCAGAGCAAGCTGGTACCTCTGGATTCCCAAGACACAGGAGGCTCCCCTTCTCCTTACCCAATGGACCAATCAATCCCTTGCTATTTCTTGAGGGTGTTCTGAAACACTGCCTTCTACTAGACTGTCACTCTGCTATCGCTATAACAAAAGACCTGAGATAATTATGAAGAGAAAAGAATTTAGCATACAGTCTTAGAGGGTCCACATGATAAATGAACCCCAGTACTTTGGTAATAACTTTGATAACTGAAAGGACTGAGCAGACGCCAGAACAGGCTGCTCAGTCTTCTCTCAGAGATCAGGCCTCAATTTCAGTTTCCTGAGACTTGAGCAAGCAGTTTCCGGGAGGGCCATGAACAAAAGACACAGTCCTTGCAGTAGCTCCCTTTCTTCACGTATTCTGACTGCTCAAGGTTCTGTCAATTGTTTACTGTCTGGGACCCCTCACCAACTTAGAGCTCTGTGCATGGGTCAGTGTGAATGTGCTAGACCAGCCAGTCTCCATGGCAGCTCAAGAACAGAGCCTGGGACTTGTCCATGCCTGCCCAAAAATGATAACTGTAACCCCCAACCAGTAAATGCAAAGGTTACATACCCTCACCCAATCATATAATGCCAAGGCTTGTACCCCCTGCTTGCCATTTTTCCCTTTAAAAACCCCTCACCCTGAGAGCTCAGGGCCGTCCTCCTCCACCCATTGTGTCAGAGTTTTGAACACGGACCAGGCCTGGGCTTGCTTGTTATCAATAAACCCCTGTGTGTTTTGCATCAGATATCAGCTCTGTGGTGGTCTTGCTTGGCGGCGGTGGGGGGGGGGTCTTGATACGCAGGCACAACAATAACCACAGCAACAACTCACCGTTGTAGACCATTTTCCCAGGTTCCCACCACCTTAGGCCTTTTGTCCTGAAAGCATCCTAGCTATCTGGGAACAATCCTCTACCTAAAGTCAGCATTCTGCAATACAGCTTGTGATTGTTACCATTAATTGCTTCACAAATGTTTTTTCTCAATTCTTCTTCAAAGCTATCCACCCTTCAAAGTATATGCTTCAGCACTCCTCCTTCTAAACACCTTGACAGATTTCTCTACAAAAGCCTTTCTGGATATCTCTCAAATATGATCTTTCCCTTCAAATCCCTAAAAATAGTTTTCAGTGCTGTTATTTTATCCTGTCCTATAGTACATTTCTTGTTCCATATTAGAAGCTTTTCCTAAGTGTGTCTCTTACAACCTTCCTTTTATATCTTAAAAATATAAATATAAAATATAAAATTATAAATATAAAAAAATTATATTTACTATAGAACTAATACTGTGTACTTCACAGAGATATTTTTAAGTTCCTGAGCTGGTTAGTTTTTTGTCAACTTGACACAAATTCAGATCATCTGGGAACAGGGAATGTCAACTCAGAAAGTACCTGCAACTCCAGCTTCAAGGGATCTGATGCCTCTCGCCTCCTTGGGTACTCATACACATGTGGCATACACATATATAGGCACATAATTAAAAATATAATTAAAAATAAAATAGATCTTTTTTTTTCAAAAAAAGAAAGTAAGTGAATGAATGTAGAACCTGGAAGTTGGCTAAGCATGAGAGTGGCCTGGGACAAATTGGCGGTAGAGAAGGCTGGTGATGGTCCAGGTTTTAAAAGTTGTATGAAGATTTTTCTCTTAAGGCTGGATATGGCGGTGCACACCTTCAATCCTAGCACTCAGGAGGCAGAGGTAGCTAGATCTCTGTGAACTAAAGTCCAGTCTGATCTGTACGCTGTGAGATCCAAACCCAGCCAGGGCTGCAGAATGAGGTCCTGTCTCAGTTTTCTATTGACACTATGAAACATGAATCTCCAGGAAAGGATTTTAGTAAAAAACATTAACCACAGCCTTCATGGATCATCCCAGCAAGGTAGTCAGCAAGGCCACTCAATCATCTATTGTAGTGGTCCAGACTTGGGCAATGGTGTTGGCATTTGAGAAGGGACAGAGTGGACAGGTAAGTCATGCTTAGGAAGTAACTGCTTGGATTTATAGTAAGAAGGAAGTGGAGTATCAATCAGGATGGCTGATTTCATTATTATTGATAAAAAAAGTTACCCCCAAATGTATTGACTTTGAACAATAATTATAGTTGTGCATATGAGGGCATACCTCTAATCCCAGCATTTGGGAGGCAGGGGCAAAAGTATCACTGTGAGTTCAAGACCAGCCTGGTCTACACAGTGAGTTCCAGGCCCCATAGCTGTGACTACATAGCGAAGTGAGACTCTGTGTCAAGAAAAAAAACTCTGGACACAGCAGCTTACCTAGTTCTGTTCCAGTCTCTCACAAACCAAGCTATTGGCAGGTGCAGGGTCATCTAAACGTGGACTGGGGCTGGAGGACATGCTTCCAGTTTCACAATTTTGTTCACAGGCCTCCCAGGTTCTCACTGTGTGGCTGCTTGCCATGGAAACTGGATTCCTTCAAAGTGAGTACATGAAAAAATGAGTGGGAGGGGCTACAATGTGGCTTAGGGACACCTGTGAGATTCTTGTCATTCTGATTAATGCCTAGGGAAGGAGCTTAAGGAAGAGGGGTCTATTCTGGCTCATGTGTTCAGAGGTTTTGGTCCATCATGGTGAGGAAGGCATGGGAGAGTATAAAGCAGCTTATACCAGGGTGTCCAGGAAAGAGAGAGAGAGAGAGAGAGAGAGAGAGAGAGAGAGAGAGAGAGAGAATGAATCTGTGTATGGATTTCATCCAGGCCCCAGCCTATGCTATGATGCCTCCCACACCTGGGAACTCCTTTCTTCTTAGTTAATATTCTCTAGAAAGTCTTCACAGAGATGTCTAGAGAAGAGGTTTTGTTTGTTTGTTTGTTTTTTCTGTTTTGGTTTTTCAAGACAGAAAAACAAGGTTTCTCTGTGTAGCCCTGGGTGTCCAGGAGCTCACTCTGTAGACCAGACTGGCCTTGAACTCACAGAAATCCACCTGCCTCTGCTTCCTGAGTGCTAGGATTAAAGGCATGCACCACCACCACCACCACCACCACCACCACCACCGGGCTAGCAAAGAGTTTTACCTAAATCCCTAGGCATGTCTCAATCCAATGAAGCTGACAACCAAGATTAATCATCAGAAATCCATCCATGGTTAACTCGTCACCCCAATACATCTTTTTATACCATAATATTTCACCCCTAGACCCTAAAGGGCTCATGTCCCCCTCATAATTCAAGATTCATCTAGCTCACCTCCAGGGGTCTCCATAGTCTTCACAGTCTCAAAATTGTTCAAATCCCAAGTTCAAAGTTCCCTTCAAGACTCAAGGCCAACATTTAGTTTGTGAATCCTTGTGGAAAAAACAAGAAAATTATACACCTCCAATATAAAATAGCATAGAGTTAATGTTTCCATTTCAAAAGGAGAGAGTTGAGGGATAGGAAAGAGAACCAAGGGCTGGAGCCATGGCTCAGTGGTTAAGAGTACTTTCTACTCTTCCAGAGAAGCAAAATTTGGTTCATGGAATCTTTATCAAGTAGCTTACAAATAACCTGTAACTCCAGTGCTAGAGGATCTGATGCCCTCTTCTGGCTTCTGTGAGCACCGACATTCATATGCACATACCCCCCCCACACACACACACAAAAATGAAAATAAATAATTTTTTAAAAAGAAAACACACATGCACCACACACATGCATGTACACACAGAAAGGAAGGGTGGGAGGAAGAGAGGGAGAGAGAAAAGGAGGGAGGAAGAAAAGAAGGAAGGGAAGAAGGAAGGAAGGAAGGAAGGAAGGAAGGAAGGAAGGAAGGAAAGAAGGAAGGAAGGAAGAACAGGACAGGGCAGAGAAGAGCAGAGAAGAGCAAAGCAAGGCCAAAACCCAGCAAAGCAAACATCAAGTCCCACAGGCCCGTGTCTGACACCTGGGGTTCACTGTGGCTGTAAGACAGGAACCCTAGAGGTCTTTGGAAGCCCCACCTCCATTTCCAACCCCTATGGCCTCTCTTCTGTTAAGTTCTGCTTACAGGACTCCAAATTATTCTAAACTCCTTCCACAAACCAGTTCCAACATTGCTGACCCACATGGTCAGGACCACTAACAGTAATGACCTTCTCAACAATTTTCTGTGGTAACCACTCTTGTCACCGGGACAGAATACCTGAGAAAACAAGATGGGCTCATTTTGGCTCACAGTTTCAGAGATTTCAGTCATCATGGAGGTATTGCAGAGTTAAAGGACTGACATCAGAACAGTCAGGAAGAGAGGATTCCTGTACTCATGGGATTTCTCTTTCTTTCATATTTTATTTCCAGTTACCAGTCTATGGGATGATGACCCCCACATTCAGGACAGATCTTCTCTACCTTAGTTTACCATTTCTGAAAATGAGCTCTCCCAGAAGTATGACTTTACTAACTCCTAGGTATTTCTCAATCCAATCAAGATTGTTACTGACCTAGTTAGTATCAGAAGGGACACGCCATCACTTCTGCCATATTCTATAGGTCACACTGATCAAATCTGATACAATATAAGGAACAGGAATACCAGGAAGGAGGAAAGCATCACTGAAGGCTGCTGTGGAAGTTAATGACCATGGGCAATTTATAAAACAATATGTGTAAGGGTAAGGAAGACCACCATGGGATACTACGAGTTTCTGAAACTTTGAAAGAGAGAATCTTAAGAGGAGTCACACAGGAGACGCACAGCCAGTAGATTCAGGAACCTGCTCACTGCCTGCCACACAGATGAGCGTTAGCATTGTTTGCCACTCTGTGTCTAGCGAGGTCACGGATGCAGGCATCAATCAGGCATGTTGGGAATATTGTGCCCTTCGGTATTGTAGGAGCCAAATACTATACATCAGAATGTTCTCTGGCTTTCAGAGCCAGATGGTACACACTCACCAGCAAAACACTGGGCACAGTCTTGCTGAGGCAAATGCTGCCAGAGACTAAGAAAGAGGACTTCTACCCAGACCTAACTCCTGAGAGTTAGGTAAGGCCAAGCACAAAAGAAAGCCAGAAAACACAGTAGCCTCCTCCACATGGTCTCCATAAACTGTTTCTTGGGCACAGAGAATGGAGTGGAGCAGGATCCAGCTAGAAAGTAGATCTAGTATAATAAGGCTATATATCAAGGGTGACTCTCCAGGGCCTGATGTGAGCCGCTGTGTGGGCAGCAATCTGATTAAACGTAAGGACAACCAATAAACTATCATTTATTCAGAGTCCGGATTCATTATGTTGCACAGGCTGATTTCTCACTTTCTATTTGTCTCAAGGTAGCTCTGAACTCGTATTCTGCCTCAGACTTCTGAACGCTAAAATTACAGGTATGCACGCCATACCTGGTTCTGGTAGCTCGTAAGTGTGTGTGTTCTCTCTTTTCTTTCTCTCTTCTTCTTCCCCTCCTTTCTTCCTTTCTTCCTTCCTCTTTCTCAGGAGGAAGACCATGCTGGAGACATGACACTCACGCACAGAAGGCAGAGACTCTACTCCTGAGTCATACCCCCAGCCCCCTCCTTGGACACTCTCAATCCGTCTTTCTCAGTCTTGATTTCTCCAGTCAATGCAGATAAATTTGCCAGACAATTGTAAATATTTTCAGATTGTGTCAGAAACTGAGTTGTCTTTATTTATTTATAGAGATTGTGTGTGTGTGGAAGCAGTATCTATAGAGGACTGACAAGGCCATATGATCCTTTGAGGCTAGAGTTATAGGAAGTTGTGAGCCTATCAATATGGGTGCTGGTCTTTTGGGAGAGCAGCAAACACTTCACCACTAAGCCATCTCACCAGCATCAACTTTTAATTTTGTTCGTTTTTGTTTTGTTTTGTTTTTAACAGGAGAAACCAACTCTGGCTAAGACCAGGAAGAATGTATTTGAAAGATATGGAACAAGTCATCTGAAAAACAAGGTTCAGGAAGAACAACCTCGGATTTCCCCAGGGGCAGACAGTCATCTAGGAGCTCAGACACCATTGTCAAAATAAATCCTGCTCCAGTTTTCTTCGACAGCACTTGAGTTAGCTGGTTCAAGATGCACTGGCCCAGAATAAAACAAGGCAGGCCTCATTAATTAACAGACTATCCTCACTGCTGCTGGGAGGGTCAAAACAATTACCAACAAGGAATGCAGAGTGTTCTTAAGAACTGAGGAGGGCTGGGTGCTAAGAAGCCAGGAAACAGCAAATACCCAGCATAGTCTGAGCTGTGATCTTGCTCCAGGGTTCCTCCTGTTTTGTGGAGGGAGGGAGGTGGCTTTTAGGCCAGCCTTGTGGAATCAATTGGTCTTTCACCATCTCTAGGCATGACGTTACTAGCTTAAAATGCCAGACTGTTTGTCACGAGGGGAATTAGTGTTTAAAAAAAACGAAGCTATGCGTCAAGCACGGTGGTACATTCCTGTAATCCCAGCATCAGGTAGGTGGCAGCAGGAGGGTCAGGAGTCCAAGTTGTTGCAACACAGAAAGTTCAAGGCTAGCCTTGGCTACCCAAGACTCTATCTCCAAAGACAAACAAAAGTCCCCAAAGGTATGTAGTAAATATTGACACTAAAATAGGTAGGAGACAGAAGGGAATGCTGATGTGCTGATGTTTAAAAGAAAGATTACACATGCTCACTGTTTTTCATGTCTGATGACCACAAAGGTATGTTCCAGCAGCATCAGGGCAAAGTGGGAAACCTGGAGTGAAGACCCAGCTGGGCTACAAGCGTTTCCAGTTTATGGGAAACTTGCAATGTCGGTAAGGAAAAGCATCTGGCCTTTAACAATAACATTTCACTGGCCTGCATTGTTCCATGGCTTTCCACCAAGTTCTACTGCCTACCTGTCAACATTTAGCTCACCTGTCTTATCTCTGAGCCAGCCTGCAAAATCCAACCCACGTCATAACCAAGCAGTGCTTCCTGCTTAGGCCAGGCACTTGTTACTTCTCAAATGTCGTCTCGGCTTCTTGCCATCTTTCTTTTTTTCTTCTGTGTGTGTGTGGTTTTTTTTTTTTTTTTTTTTTTTTTTGTCCCCAAGACAGGGTTTCTCTGTGTAGCCCTGGCTGTCCTGGAACTCACTCTGAAGATGAGGCTGGCCTCAAACTCACTGAGATCTGGCTGTCTCTGCCTCCCAAATGCTGGGATTAAAGGCATGGGCCACTACCCCCAGCCTTCTTACTATCTTTCTACGCTTCCAAGAGTATGGAAAGCATAGTCCCTAATAATGACAAGCTGGATGTTGGAAGTTTACTGCAACTGTGTGTGTGTGTGTGTGTGTGTGTGTGTGTGTGTGTCTGTGTGTGTGTGTGTGTGTGTGTGTCCCCGTGTGTGTGTGTATGTGGACACGCACACACAGAAGCCAGAAGACAACCTCAGCTATCATTCTTTAGTTGTTCCAATCTTGTTTCTGAAACAAGGTTTCTCATCGGCCTGGGCCTCACCAATTAGACTAGATTTGCTGGCCAGCAGGCCGAATGGACACTCACCTACTCCTGCCTTCCCAGTCCTAGTGACTCCGCACCCAGACACTGTACCTTTAAAAAACCTGCTCTCTCAGGCAGGCAGGCGGGTCTCTGAGTTCCAGGCCAGCCAGGGCTACATAGACAGACCCTGTCAAAAAAACAAACAAACAAAAAAAAAAAACAAAAATCTCAACTCGGGCCCTGCCAGGACATGCTGGTAAGTCTCCCCATCCCTGATATCAGCAGCTCCACTCCCCACACCATGAGCTCCACCCCCCTCCCTACCCCCACCCCCCCTCGCCACCTTGACTCATCCACTGTGGTCACCAGAGCTCTTCTCCCAACTCATAAGATCTTGCCAAACCTTAGAGTTACCTCACTATGACATATGAACAAGCCAAGTCAACTACAATCCATAGCCCTGACCTAACTTTCTAGCCTCCTCTCAACACCACCTGTAAATGTGCATTTATTTATCTGTCCATTCATTCATTTATTTGAATTGTGTGTATGCATTTGTGTCTGGGTGTAGGTGAATGCCGGAGCCCTGGGAGGTCAGATCCTCTGGAGCTGGGAGTTAGAGGCAGTTGTGAGCTGCCTGGCACACATTCTAGGAACCGAACTCAAGTCCTGTGCGAGAGCAGCAAGCCCTCTTAACCACTGAGTCATCTTTCCAGTCCCAATACTACTTTATTTATTTACTTATATATTTGTTGGTTGGTTTGTTTTTGAGACAAACTCTTGCTAGGCATCCTTGGCTGGTCTGGTACTCACTATGTAGACCATGCTGCATTGAACCCATAGAAAATCATCTTCCTCTGCCTCCCAAATGCTGGGGTTACAGGCCACCATGGCTCCAATACCTCGCTCTCATTTCACATTCCCAGAACATATCCGTCACTGTCCCACAATGAATTTTGCAGAATCTGTTTCCTTTGTCTTGTGTGTTCTCACATTGTCTTCCTCACCTTGCAAGTGTTACCAATCAAAATGAATCATTTTTCCTAGCAATAATAATTATCCATTGTAAAGAACTGAATAGGGGGCCAGCATAATAGTTGAGCCGGTAGACTGGGTAAAGGCATTGACACTTAGTCAGATCACTTGAGTTTTTTCTCAGAAACCCATATGATGGAAAGAGAGAACTGACTCATGCAGGGGGCCCTCTGACCTCCACACGCCCGCCATGCCCCCCTCAAATAAATCATTGAAAGTCTAATTAGAGGGAGTGGGATGGAGAGAAAATGAACCGAACAGGACTTTTCCCATGTGCTGTCTCATTTAGCCCTGACCGTAATCCAGCAGCTTAGGTACTACCAGTCCTCATTCCCTATCCGAGACCATGAGGACAGCTGTGCTTCCAAATTCAGAATAGACTCTGTTTTTGAAATGGAGAGGGTAGATACGCACACAGCACCTTCCTCTTAGGATGGGGCTAACCAGGCCACGTGTTCTTCCAGAGAAGAAGCTAGGGAGATGCCCTGTCCAGTGCATTTTCCCCAAGTCTGCCGCTTTAACCATTATAAGCAATACTTGTATGTGAACAGAACCTTGCAAGGGAAATAAGTATAGCTAACTTTTGCAGCCACTAACGTGCACCAGAAAAGTAATTTGAATGGTGATAAAGTGTTCACGTGGATGGCCACTCTTTCCCATTTTCTTCCTTCCCTTTGCTTCCTTCTGCTGCTTACATGCTTTCCTCAGTTTCCCCATCAAGAGCACAGGCCTCTGCTTCCAACGGAAGAATTCTTCCTTTAGTGTCACTATCAATTCATGTTTTATGATTTTACCATTATTGTGTGTTGTGTGCATGATGTGTGTATGGGGGTGTGTGCTCATGGCACTGCACACATGTGGAGGCCAGAGGACAGCTTTGTGGATTCCTCTGTCTCCTTCCACCTTTACATGGGTTCCAGTATTGAACTCAGGTCATCAGGTTCGCAGCCAGTGCCTCACCCACTGGCCTTCTCACTGGCCTTCAGTTTTCTCTGGCAAAATACACACACACACACACACACACACACTTTAACTTTTTTAAAAAAGATTTATTTATTTTTCATGTACTTTGGGGTTTTGCCTGCATATATGTCTGTATGAGGATGCCAGTGCCCTGAAACTGGAGTTACAGACAGCTGTGAGTGGCCATGTGGGTGCTGGGAATTAAACCTGGGTCCTTTGGAAGGATGGCCGATGTTCTTAACCACTGAGCCATCTCTCCAGTCCCCACACTTACTTTTTTGTCTTTTAATTTTTAACTTTATTGTTAAAAGAGTTATAAAATTTAAAATAATTTGGTGTGTGATGTTTTAAAAAAAATTTTTTTTTTGAGACGGGTCTCATACGGCCCAATAACCTTGAACTTACTACGTAGCCAGTAATGACCTTAAACTCCCAATCCTCCCACTTTCCCCTCCTCAATGCTAGGATCGCAGGTATATGGTAAACCACACCTGTTTTATGCCATGTTGAGGATCAAACCCCAAAGTTTCGTACATGGTCGGCAAGCACTCTATCGCCGGACCTACATCCCCAGCCCCGCTACTCCTGTCTTGCCTGACAAAATCAAAAATAGTTACCGTGTGTTTTAGGAATTCAATATAAAAACTCAAAACAAGCGTGTTCTCTTCATTGTTCTATGAGTCTACATACAGAGGAGACCAAAAGTTTAGTCCTAGTCACTGACAAGATTATCCGGTCGGTAAAGGTGCTTGCTGCCAAGCCTGGCAACCTGAGTTAGATCTCCAAGCTCCACATGAAGCCTGGCAACCTGAGTTAGATCTCCAAGCTCCACAAGCACACACACAGCCACACACATACACACACGTATCCCATAGCATGTACCACCCCAAATCAATAACTAAACAAATGTAATTAAAATTTTAATTAGTGTCAAACTATGCGTAATAACCAAGAAATGGAAGGTGTCCATTTACAGTGACTAAGGAAAATGCAGTGCATATATGCAATGGAATATTATTGTGTCATAACAAAGAATCGAATCCTTTTATTTATCACATGAATGGGAGTAGAGGACCTTACGTTAACTGAAAAGAACCAGGCACAGAAAGGCAAATACAACACTCTCATATGTAGACACCAAAAGAGGGCACAATAGTAGCCATTCGATACCAAAAAGGTCTCTTTGTTTCTTTTCTCATCAATGAGACAAAATGACAACTTAAGGGCAGAAGGTAGGAAGGGTCATTTTGGCTCTGGGGGTACAGTTCATCACAATGGGGAAGGTGAGACAGCCGGGGCTCCATCCGTGGTGTGTGGCCTCTTGTACCTCTATGGGCCAGGAATCAGAGCATTCAGCCTTCAGGAAGAAGCAGAGCTAGCCTGCAAACATCAAGCTGCATTCCCAGAGGCCTGGGCCTACCAACTATTACCAGAAGGTTCCACAACCTCCCTAGAAAGCACCACTACCTAGCAACTGAGTTCAAAGGCATGAGCCTGTTGGAAACAGTTCACATTCAAACCACAGCAGAAGGACATGCTCTAGGGGAGACAGGAGGAAGTCTGGTGACGGATCCCAAGAAACAAGCAGGGAGGAGGACTAAGCTCAAGTACCCATCTCACAGTAGGGTGACAACAGTTGGCAGTAATTCATTATTCATTTTATAAATAACCGAAGGGCAAGAATAAGATTTCCCCAGCTACATAAAAATGATAGCTATTTCAGGAGTCACAAATGTCAGGCTTCCGGATGTGACCCTTCTGCATTGTTCATAATAATCAAATTATCTCGCCATAGCACATAAGTGTGCTGAATTAGTATTTTAAGGGTAAATAAGAATTTGTGCTGGCAGGACGGTAGTGCTGGAGAGTTGGTGTAGCAGTTAAGAACACTGTCTGCTGTTCCAGAGGACCAGGGTTCAATTCCCATCATCCACCCACACGGGAGAGCACTGTCTGTAATTCCAGTCCCAGGGGACCAGACACCCTCCTCTAGCCTCTGAGGGCACTGCATGCACCTGGTGCACACAGGTGCACTTAGGGACCTTCAAGATCAGCCAGCACTGGGGCTGAAGCCATTCAGCCTGCTCTTGCAGGTGTGAGAAACAACTATCTTCACTTCATAATAAGAGCCCTGGAGACTCAGAGCCGCTAACAAGAAGCAGTTTGATTTATGAGCAGGGGTCAGGCTAGAATTGCAGGCTCACTGATCGAGCACCAAGAACAGTTTATAAACCCTTGTGGGTGAGCCTGCCTCCCGCTTCCTCATCACTGAGTCATGAGGAAGGTGCAGTCTCAGAAGCCATCTAGATCTTATCTCTACATTTGTCTTTTTTTCTGAACAAAACTGTGTGTGGGTTCATCTCCACATTTTACATCCTGTTTATTTTAAAACTTCTCAGATACGTGACCTTGCAGGCAAGCTTGGCTCTTACTAATTTTCTTCTCTAAGCTTGTAGTTTGAGTAAGGAGGACAGCATAGCAGAGTTTGGGTAGAAGGGAACAGCTTGACTAGCGTTTCAAAGGGTCTAGAGTATTCTGTTCGTTTATATTTGGACCCAAGCTGGCTCTAGGCATCTTTGGAAATGAGCTCACTACATCTGACTTTAGCATCTCAGGGATTCACCTGCTTTGCTGAAAACATTGGAAGACTATGCGTTTTTAGTGTTATTTCAATGTGTTATTCAATTTAGTATTTCAGTGTAATTAACCAGTCTTCTGTGGCTTTATATTAAATCTTAAGATGGGTTACATACTCCAATTTTTCATAATGTTTGCTATTTTCGTCTTTTGGGAATCCATTTTTGACCAGTTTTACCCTGAAACATGCAATATCATACCATGTATTTAGACTTTTAAATTCTCAGCAGTGTCCTGTATTTTTCAGTCTGCAGGCTTTGCACATGCTTAAATTCCATGAATATTTCATGTCTTGTGTATTATATACAATCTTAAGTTCATTGTCTATATCTTCATTCTTCATTATATTGCTCATCTCATTGGAAATAAAAACCCAGTTGACTTTGTATATTAACATTATATCTCGGGAATCACCCAGTCCAAGGATTTTCTATGAATGCAATAACTTTCACTGTGAATAAAGTCAATTTTATTCCTTCATTCAAATTTTTATGTCTGCTTCTCTCTTCCCTCTCCCCCTCTGACATCCTTCCAGGATCTCTAGGACAAGACTGAATAGAAATGCTGACACCAGGAAAAGCTTGCTATGTTCCCAGAACTCAGGAGAAAACTTTCAGTATTTCAACTTTAAGAATTACATTAGCCTTGATATCTTCATGTGTGTTGGTTTTGTAGCTGTCTTTCATTAAATTGGCGAAGCCACTTTCCATTACATTTTTAAAGATATATTTTTGGAATTGTGTGTATGTGCTTGTGCTCTCTCTCTCTCTTGCACACATGCACATGTGTCTGTGTGTATGTGCATATGGGGGCAGGTGTCAGGTGCCCAACGAGTCCAAAAGAGTTAGGGTTGGGGATCAAGCACAAGGTTGCACACATACTAGGCAAGTAGTCTTCCACTGAAGTGCAGCCCCAAATCTTGTCTATGGCTGTTTAGACCTGTGAATCTTTGTGTATATGTTGAGGGGGGTGTTGCCTACATGTATGTCTGTGCACCATGTCTGTGCCCGTTACCTTAGAGGACAGAGAGGGCATCAAATCCCCTGGAACTAGAGTTACAGATGGTTGTGAGGCACCATCTGGGTGATTAGAATCAAACCCAGGTCCTCTGGAAGAATAGCCGGTGTTCTTAACCACTCATCTCTCCAGCCACATAGGGCTGTGAATCTCAAAGAGCCAGCGGTGTTAATTCAATCAAGAAACCAGCTGATATGAAATGCAGGAAAAGCTGATTTTTTAATTTGAGTCTAGGGCAGGAAAAGACCAACACCACCGACCAACCAATCATGCAGGATGAATTTTCACTTGGTCTTTTTGTTCTGCTGGGGTCTTTAGTTGATGTGACAGAGATACCAACGTTAGGGGAAACAATGTGCTGTCTCTAGTCCAGCAGTTCTCAACCTGTGGGTCACGATCCTTTGGGGCTCGAACAACCCTTTCACGGGGGTCGCCTAAGACCATCGGAAAGCACAGATATTTACACTATGATTCATAACAGTAGTAAAATTACAGTAGCATTGAAAATAATTTTATGCTTGGGGTCATCATAATGTGAGGAATTGTGTTAAAGGGTCGCAGCATTAGGAAGGTTGAGAACCACTGATCTAGTCTGTCAAGCATCTTCACAGACATACCCACACTAAGGATTGACCAAATGCCTGGGCACCTCATGGTCTAACCAACTGACACATAAAACTAACCATTAATGGCTGTAAGACAGAAATACCAGAAGAGTTTAGGGGCTCTGATCCCTGCTCTGGTTCCTGTAGCAGGTTGTTCTTATCAGACTTTCTTTGGACTGCCAGCACCAAAATAATGACAAGGGGACTTATTATTAATTCTGAAATTGGCCTTAGCTTAGGCTTGTTTCCAACTAGCTCTTATAACTTAAATTAACCCATTTTTATTGATCTACATTCTGCCACCTGACCCTTTACCTCTCCTCCGTACCATGCATCAGACTAGCTCCAAGACTCACTGGTGAAATCCACACACTTAGATTCATCCCCTGAGTTCCTCTCTCTGTCTGGAAGTCCCACCTAACCACTCCTGCCTACCCATTAGCTGTTCAGCTTTTTATTAAAACCAATCAGGTGTCTTGGGCAGGTGAGGCAAAACATAGACACATCTACACACACTGTAAATCAATAGCCTGCAACAGGTTCCTAAAGGAGTTTAGAACTGTCTCTTCAGAAGGGGAAATGTTAGAGTAGCATTGAAGGCTCACTAAGGGAAAACTATCACTTCCCACCCAAAAGACTGGAATCTACCTCTGGGCTGAGACACGCCTCTGTCTCCTCCCTTAAGAATTAATTAGGTTGGGCTGGTCCAAGCAAACAACACTCAGTAAGGCAGTTTCACTTTAAGCCAATGCTAAAGAGATGGGAGGAATAATTAGCCTTTTAATGAGACACTGTACTTTTCCTTCCCAGAATTCCCACATCCTCACACAGTTCCTAAGAGCCACCATGCATTCTGTTGAGTCTGCCTGGTGTTTTCTTTCTATTGGCTGCTGGCCAGAGCTTAAGCATCCTTTTTCTGGTGCTCTGAGATTCCTTCTTCTTTCTACGAAGTCTCCCATCCATGTTTGCCATGCAGTTGCTTGTCCAACATGTAGATGGCCTCTATGCCTGACTCAAGCAGCATGGCTTCCTCTCTTAAAATCCTATCTATGAATCTACAAGAAACTTCTCTCTAAAACTCAAACCAAAACAAAACCAGCAACAACAATAACCAACACTAACCATTATACCTCTGAGTTGAATTCTTGGAAACTAAATTTCCCAGTTCAGAGCTGTATTAGTCAGGGTTCTCAAGGAATAGAGCAGAGGTTTTTTTTATGACATTAAAACCAACCATAATAAGAGCTAATTAAAAATCCCTGTTTTATCCTCAACTGATATACAGAGGTATAATATTCTGACCCCAAATCAAAAATATTCATTCATTTACTTAAACATTTAAAATTCATGACGGGGTATATAGAGTGCAGAGGCAGAGTGTTTGCTGACATATATGAGGCCCTGGGTTCAGTTCCTAGAGGTGAAAGAAGTATATTGAACATACATTATAAAATATTTAGGGACAGTAAGATGGCTGAGCCAGTAAAGGCACTTGCTTCCAAGCCTAAGGAAATGAGTTTGATCCTTAGATCCCACAAGGTGGAAACAAAGAACTGACTCCCAAGGATTTCTCCTGACCTCCATACATACCCAGTGGAACATGCATGCCCACACACATAAAGACAGACACAATAAATTAATTAGTTAATAAAAAACAAGTGTGTGTGTGTGTGTGTGTGTGTGTGTGTGTGTGTGTGTGTGTACACATGTGGACTTCATCACTCAGTGCCAAGGCACAAGGCTCTGCTGAGTACTGTCTGTTACTTCAACCTTCCTCTTCCATATAAAACTTACTTTCCCTTTAGGCATTGTAGGTTAAAATCTTTTTTTTTTTATGATAATGACGATGACCCATTTATGGCTGAGCACTCAATAGTCACGTATCCTCAGCATTTTGACCAGTTATGATTAGTCTTCGCAGAAAATGCTGACCACTTCAGTTCTCTGGCCACCACTGAGGGCAGCCAATAGTCTATGTGTATAAATATAAATATTTTGAAGGCAGTTGGACAACCTGTCATTTAGCAGGACAACAATAGCAGGTTCCCCTCAAGGGTCTTTGATCTCCTGACCCAAGGGCCTTTGTCAAGGTTTACAGTATCAGGCAGGAATTCTTTCCTGTAGAGAGGGCCTCGAATCCAATCCAAAAGTGATAGGTTACTCCCATATCTTAATGCTACTATTGCACCAGTGAGTAGGTAGATACTTTTATTACACACAGTTTTATTATCCTAGAAAACAAGATTTCAGGAAAGTGAGAGGGAAAATGTATATTTTATAAAGCAAAAAGCAGCTGGGTGGTGGTGGCACACATCTTTAATCCCAGCACTCAGGAGGCAGAGCCAGGCGGATCTCTGTGAGTTTGAGGCCAGCCTGGTCTGCAGAGCAAGATCCAGGATAGGCACCAAAACTACACAGAGAAACCCTGTCTCGAAAAACCAAAAATAAATAAATAAATAAAATATAAAGCAAAAAGCTGAAAGACATATATTTTGAAATAGATCTTAAATTTTTGATTATACAAATCCAAAAGACTAAAATAATTGGAACTTCAAAAGAAATGACAACTGGTGCATAGAGCAGCCTGTTTTCATCATCAATTTTAGTCTGTGGGAGGGCTGTGTAAATCTATGGGAGTAGGACTGAAAAATATTTTTAAAAAATTTTTATGTTTGTTTTTCGAGACAGAGTTTCTCTGTGTAACTCTGGCTGTCCTGGAACTCATTCTGTAGACGAGGCTGAACTTGAACTCAAGAGATTCACCTGCCTCTGTCTCCTGAGTGCTGAGATTAAAGGTGTGCACCACCACCGGCAGTTTGTTTTAGTTTTTAATTTTCAAGCATTTGGTTATTGTCAACCTGACATGTATCACATATTCGTCATTATATTGTTAAACTAAATGTCAGAACACAGTCCAAGAACGGAGTAAGGAGAATTCTGAGTTCTTGTGAGAAAGCACCCCCAAAACAAGACAAGAGTCTTGTGACGTCAGTTTCTTCAAAACACAGAAGTGTTCTTGGAATGTGTTTTGTGTTCCTCCCCGGTGTAGTGGGTAAGAGTGAGTTGACTTCAGATTATTCATTATAACTGCCTATTGCTATTTGCTTAGATGCCTCTTAGATAACCATGATTTTGCCACATGCAGCTTGTCCTTGGGGTTGTACACTTTACTCAGGTGGCTCCCCTTAACCCTCAGAGTACAGTCTGATGTCTGTGTAAAGTTGGCTACTTTAGTCTGCCTCATTCATGGGCTCCATTTTCCCAGGTCCCATCACCTATAAAACAGTGACACTAAGCAATGAAGACTAGAAAATGGTGGTGACTGGACTATAGTAGTTTAAAGTACAGGAATTCTTTTTATTTTTGTTAGTAAAGCAGACAGTGCTGTACCTTTTATCATATTAAAATAAGCAGTAAGCCAAACACTTACATATTCATTTATTCATTGGGGACACCTCTGTGGCAAATAGAGAACCCTTTGTGATCTGGGTTGGGGTGCAGAGATCTCACTGGAAGAATCTGGAGAATGGCACTAAAACCTTTTCATTTGTTTGGAGGAGAAACAATACAAACCAAACTGTGAATTTCTTCATCCATTTCTAATTCTAGAGGGCAACTTTATTGTCAATAAAATCACCCTGTGGTCTTTATAAAATTACAAGTAGATAAACTTCTGGCATATTATTATTATTACCTATGTGGTCAAGGTGGGAGGTATATATTTGAGTTAAGATCTGTTTTCAAGGCTAGAGATGTAGCTCAGTAACAGAATGGTTGCTTAGCATGTGTGAGGCCCTAGGATTAAATCCCCTATACTGAAGGAAAATTTATGAGTTTGTATTTCCGGAGTAAAACTTTTCAAAATTCTTTCTCAAGTTTTTTAATGGCACTTTGTTGTTCTGGATATGCACTTATGTATGTCTCTATATCCATCATGATAATGTCTAGACAAGAAAATCACTTGGTGATTATCTCTATAGTACATAAAAACCATGAATAATTCCTTTTCCTAGTCTACCTAGTCCTGATGAGGAAGAGATATAGAGGAGGTGGGGAGATGACTCAGAGGGTAATACGCTTGCTGTCCATGCATGAGGACCTGAGTTCAGATCTGCAACACCCACAGAAAAGCCAGACATGTCACTCCGATGCTTGGGGATGAAGACAGGTGGATTTTGGGGCCTCACTGGCCCCCTAGCTTAAATAAAACAGTGAGTTTTGGATTAAATGAGAGACCCTGTCTCAAAAAATAAGATGGAGAACAATAGAGGAAGACATACAACATTGACCTCTGGCCTCTCTGCATGACTGAGCATCTCTGTACACACACATGCATACAACACACACACACACACACACACACACACACACACACACACACCACAGAAAGAGAGAGAGAGAGAGAGAGAGAGAGAGAGAGAGAGAGAGAGAGAGAGAGAACACAAAAATAGAGGGAAAGAAAAGATGGCAGGGCCTAGAGTGATGTCATTAACTCATTAATGTGTCAACTGAAGAAAAGAGAAACAAGAGAATTAGGCCTATGACTAGATCATGAGGTTAGACCACGCTGGTTTAGCGGGGGCAGGGGGGGGATGTCTCATCCCAGCATCTCTAGAACACACACAGGCTGTAGACTGTTCCCAGCACAGACCCTCCCTCCCCCACAAGCACCATGTCCTCTCAGACTCAGCTCCTCAGGGGTGTTTGGGGTGACCCCACCTCCTATTTACATCATACATGATTCCACAAACAATTCACAAAACCCAGAAATGATAAAATTCCATGAATTTTTGTCTTGAGCTCTGAATGACTATTTCAAAATAAGTATCACTTTACTGTGTGGTGTCTTGCCAAAGCAGTGCCTGGCAGATACTTCATCCCACTGTTTGGTTGGCACTTGAGAAAGCACAGAATTGATGGGGGAGACCCTTGTTTCATTCATGAGCCCTAAAAAGCCATGGCTGCTTCCCTGGGAGAGGTCTTCTCCCACTCTTTCAGACCCGTGGCTGAGACACCACGTTCTGGCCTCCGAAATGGCACAGCTGGGCCTTGGCACATGTGCCACTGTTGAATACTCTGAAATATGAACAGCTGCAGTCAGGTCTGCCAGACTATGCTTTAGTGACCCAGGAAACCTTTCTTTACAGTTCTCGATGGCCATGTGTGATGATGTGTGGGCTCTTCGGCTCTTACCCCTGCCACTGAAGGTTGTTTCCTGTTTGAAGCACTAGTTAGGACTTGGGGATTGGAATAGAGAGGTGGGTAAATGGTAGAACACTCACCTAGTGTGGTGGTTTGAACAGGAATGGCCCCCATACCCTCATGTATTTGAATGTTTGGCCCATAGGGAATGGCACTATCAGGAGGTATGGCTTTGTTGGAGGAAGTGTGTCACTGTGGAGGTAGGTTTTGAGGTCTTACATGCTCAAGCTACGCCCAGTGTGATACACAGTTCACTTCCTGCTGCCTGTGGATCAAGATGTGGCACTCTCAGCTACCTCTTCAGCACCACGTCTGCCTTCATGCTGCCATGCTTCCTGCCATGATGAGAATGAACCAAACCTCTGAAACTGTAAGCCAGCTCCAATTAAATATTTTCCTTTATAAGAGTTATCATGGTCATGGTGTCTCTTCACAGCAATAGAACCCTAACTGAGACACCCAACATGCATGAAGTACTGGTCTTGATCTCCAGTATTACAAAAAACAAAACACAAATTGGAGAATGTCTTTTCCTTAGATTTTAATTGCTTTGTGCACATAGTAATATATAAGTATGCTAAATACGGTTATGGAACCAATGATTTTCTACATGAAATAAGAATATCTGAGCTATTCAACAAACGTCAAAATTATTTGTGTGTGCATGCATGTGAGCTCACACATATGTGTGCACTCACGTATGCACAAGCACATGGAAGGCAGAGGACAGATAACCTCAAACGTTGTTCCTCAGTAGCTTCCCACCCTGGTTTTTGAAACAGAGTCTCTCACCTGTAGCTAACCAAGGGGGCTAGGCTGGCTAGCCAGTGTGCCCAGGGATTCACCTACCTCTGCTTCTCCTGCAATGGTATTTATTACAAGCATGCGCCACCATACCTGACATTTTAAAACGCGGGCTCCAAGGATAAAATGCAGGTCCTCATGCTTGCAAGGCAACCATTTCATGTGGGAGCCATCGCCCCAGCGCCAAAGTCCCATTTTCTTAAATTATTTATTTTTATTTAACGGGCATTCACGTTTTGCCTACATGTATGTCTGTGTGTAGGTGTCGGATCCCCTGAAACTGGAGTTACAGGCAGTTAGGAGCTGCCACATGGATGCTGGAAATTGAACCTGGAAGAACAGCCAGTGCTCTTAACTGCTGAGTCATCTCTCCAGTCCCCCAATTCACATTTTTTTAAGATTTATTTATTTATTTATGTATTTATGTATTTATTTATTTATTTATTTATTTATTTATTTATTTATTTATTTATGACTGCAGGCCAGAAGAGGGCACCAGATCTCATTACAGATGGTTGTGAGCCTCCATGTGGTTGCTGGGAATTGAACTCAGGGCCTCTGGAAGAACAGTCAGTGCTCTTAACCTCTGAGCCATCTCTCCAGCCCCCAATTCACGTTTTTGTTTTTGTTTTTTTAAAGATTTGTTTATTTATTATGTACACAGTGTTCTGTCTGCATGTCTGCCTGCAGGCCAGAAGAGGGTGCCAGATCTCGTTATAGATGGTTGTGAGCCACCACGTGGTTGCTGGGAATTGAACTCAGGACCTCTAGAAGAGCAGCCAGTGCTCCTAACCTCTGAGCCATCTCTCCAGCCCCCAATTCACATTTTTAAAAGGTGCCATGATGTGTCAAATTTTGTCATCTTTCTGATACCAAGTCTTCATATTGCTTCAGATTTAGAGATTTCTCTAATGTATTTCTTAAAGAAAAAGAAATTTAGGGAGATTTTTAAATAATGATTTTTTTTTTCTTTTTTTAGTGTAGGCTTAAGGATATTGATTTACTTGCTCTGTACCCTGGGTAACACAAATGAAGGACATCACACTGAGTTAGTATAGGTTTCCCTCTCAGATTCCTGTTCAATAAGTGAAGAGGACATGAAACCTTTCATGGAAAGTGTATCTTTGAGATTACCCTCATATTCTTTTATCTTAGCATAACTTGTTGGTTTCTAACCTCCTCATATCCAGTGATATATATTTTGATTGGTGATTGCCAATCAGAAAGCGAATATGTTTCTCAATGTTAAGATTATGATATAGGAGATGGGGAAATGGCTCAGTGGTTCAGAGCTCTTCCAGAGGACCCAGATTCACTCCTACCAGCCATGATGGGTGGTTCACAGCTTCTTCTAACTCCAGCTACTGCACTTGTGCGTGTGTGTACACAAACAAGCACAGTTAAAAATAATAAAAATAAATCTTTTTTAAAAGATTATGATGTATTTAACCCTATAAATGATGTTCCTAATTTCAAATTATAGCTTTAGCTAAGGAGGAAGGGTATGTCATACAAGTTCTTCATTTTATTTGTTTATTTTTTATTTCATGTGCATGAATGCTTTGCCTACATGTATATCTGTGCACCATGTGGGTGCCTGGTGCCTATGGAGGCCACAGAGGGCGTCAGATCCCTGGAAACTGGAGTTATATAAGGCTGTGAGTGCTCGCATGGATGCTGGGACTCAAACCTGGGTCCTCTGGAAGAGCAGCCAGTGTGCTTAGCTGCTAAGCCATCTCCCCAGTCCCGCAAGTTACTCTTTTTAAACCACCATTAACATTCATAAATATTATGTATCTCCTGATAAGGTCTTGGTATATAACTACATTGTATACATGTGGGGAGCATGCTAGGGCTCTAACCCAGGGCCTCATTTACACTAGGAAAATACTCCACCACTGAGTTTCCTAGTTATCCCCATACTTCTTTTGAGATACAATAGAACTGAGTATCTGCCAACAAGGATCACGTTAATGAGTACAAGAATTCAAGTGTACATATGAAAGCATCATTCCCAAGCTATGTTGAGGACTGTAGTGCAGGATGTGGAATAAAGATCTTCAGAACTGACACTTACTTCTCTAGCTGCTGGCCGTGGTGGCCTTGACAACCTTTAACCAAATCCAACCAGAATTGTCCTCACTCAACAGCTGCCTTCCTTAGGTCAGTGCTGTCTCCCTGAAAGCAGGATATCTCCAATGATTCATTAAAGACCACAGGGTAACTGAGGCCTAAAGTCCCTGACTTGAAGCAGGCTAACTCAGACAGAACCTCCCATCTCCACAGCACCCTGTGGGGACACTTGACCTTTATTACAACTATCACAGTCTCATTTCCCGCTCTCCCCAGCCCACAGGTCTCATGCTCCTGTAAATATGACCACAGAACCTTTAGAATATATTTCCTGAAGACAGATTTCTGTGGGAACCCAGATGAAATAACACCAAATGCTTCTAGGGTAAAAGCCTGCTGGGTGTGATGGAGACTGGCGCATGAAGATTGACGTAAGTCTGAGGCCAGCCTAGGATACATACAAGACCTTGTTTCAGTAATAATAAACCCAAGAGATACAAGTCTTGTTCTTGTTACTGTTACCATGTTGTGTCACATTTCTCAACTGCCTTTAGTAGGGTTGGACTAGCCCTCCAAAGCAACCCATGAAAGTTCCTGAAAGACTGATAGAAACCATAAGCACTCAATCATTGCTCCTCCTCCTTCTCCTCCTCTTCTTCTTTGGTTTTTTGAGACAAGGTTTCAAAAACCTTGTTGCCTTGGCTGTCCTGGAACTCACTCTGCAGACTGTTGCAGAATGTTTGTTTAACTATGTAAAGATGTGTTGCATTTGTTTAATCATGTAAAGATGTGTTGCTGTTTTACCTTGCCAGCCTAAGGCATGTGATTGGTCTAATAAAAAGTTGAGGGGGCTGGAAAGATGGCTCAGTGGTTAAGGGCACTGATTGCTCTCCCAAAGGGCCTGGGTTCAAATCCCAGCACCCACATGGCAGCTAACAACTGTCTGCAGGCAAAACACCAAAACTAAATAAAAATAAAAAAAAAAAAGTCGAACAGCCAATAGAGAGGGAGGAGGTATAGGTAGGACTTCTGGGCAGGGAGAGTAAGTAGGAGAAGGAATTTAGTTAGGTTCAGGTTAAGAAAGAAGAGATGCCAGGGGCCAAACAGACAGACATAGAGGGAGCAGGAAAGTAGGACATAAAGAATGAAAGAAAAGTAAAAAGCCCCAGAGGCAAAACATAGATGAATAGAAACAGGTTAAATTACGTTAAAAGAGCTAGTGGGACTAGCCTAAGCAAAGGCCGAGCATTCATAATTAATAATAAGTCTCCATGTCTTTATTTGGGAGCTGGTTGGCTGCCTGAAGAAAATTCCAACTACAGTAGACCAGGCTGGCCTCCAACTCATAGAGATCCCCCTGCCTCTGCCTCCTGAGTGCTGGGATTAAAGGTGTGTGCCACCACCTCCTGGCAAACATTGTTCTTTTAAATATTAATACTATCAACTGAAAAAAGTAGTGTTAAAACTCAGTGAACTGGACTATTTCCTGTATCAATTACTAACTTGCTTTGTAATAAGAAATAGACTTCCCTGGTGTCTCTTTTTAAAAAGGAGAAGCTCTTCTGAATTGTTTGTGTTCTGGATTTTACACCCCCTCACCCTCCCATATTTCAGCTCCTTCTCTGTGCAGAAATCAGGTAAATCTACTCAATGGTCTTATTCCCAGGGGATGAAGAGGTGGCTCAGTGATTAAGAGCATTTCCTGCCTGTGACAGCTAACCTTGGATGTCAACTTGACAAGCTGGGTCCATTAATATTTTAAAAGATGATTTTTAAAATATTTAATTTTATTACTTTTAATTATTTGTATATGGGGGGGTAATATGTGTGCAGGTGCCCATAGAGGACACAGGCGTGCGATCCCCCGAAACTGAAGTTATAGGTGGCTGTGAGTCAAAGATATGGGTGATGGGACTCAGACTTCAGTCCTCTGAAAAAGCAGTGTGCTGGTTAGTTGTCATGTTGACACAAGTTAGGCTCAACTGGGAAGATGGAATATATTTTTTCCAACATAATATTTTTATTGATTCTTTGGGGATTTCACATCCTATACCCCTATCACATTTGCTTCCCCATCCTTCCCTGTCCACCCTCCCCCATCTCTGAAGCCCTTGTGACCTCCCCCCCAGCAAAAAAGAAAAAAAAAGTCCAATTTATGTTATCTATATATTCACCGGAACATGGACAAACTCTCAGTGGCCTACTCCTTAAATAGGACTAAGTTCTTCCCCTCTGCAACCCTGATGGAAACTGTCTATTGTGGAGAGCGACACTTCAGCATCCTATCACAGTTTTTAAGAGTTCTCTTACATGACTTCTTGTTAAGACTGTTTCTATTTTGGGAGGGGATGGGGGCATGTGGGTGAAGGTAGGTGTTGTCACAGAAGTCTTCCACGTCCCTCTTTCTCAACTGTATGTCTGCAGTCATCGATATCACTGCCAAAGTAGTTTATTTGTTCTTTATAATCTGTGGGAGCTTGGATCATGGGTTTCCACATGGTTTCTGGAGTCAGCAAAGACCACCAACAGAGCTCCCAGCTGTAGTGTGGCCACTGACCCAGACAAAGGCCTCCGATGGAGCTGGGATCATGGACATCAACAGGTTCTTCAAGGATGCAACATAGACCACAGAAATCTGACTGGCCTTCAGTGGCAACACGGGCCAGAAGTTGGAATATTAATTGAGAAGATGCTCCATTAGATTGACCCGAAAGCAAGCCTGTCTGACAATTGCTTGATTAATGATTGATGTGGGAGGGCCCAGCCCACTATGCATGCTGCCATCACATGCAGAAGGTCCTCCCTGGGAGGTATCAGAAAGCAGGCTGAACAATCCATGAGGAATAAGCCAGTAAGGACCACCTCTCCACACGGCCTCTGCATCAGCTCCTGCCTGAGTTCTTGCCTTGGTTTCTCTCAGTGGTGGAGTATGATCTGGAAGTTAAAAGCTGAAGTAAAGCCTTTTCTCCACCTTGGGTCATTGTGTTTATCATTGCAGCAACAGACAGCAAATGAAGACAAGCAGTATGCTTTTAACAGCTGAGCCACCTCTCCAATCTATGAAGAGATGGATTTCATTTTCCGTGCTAAGGGATCCAGCCCAGGTCTTGTAGGTCTTAGTAAGCACTCTACCCATGAGCTACACTCCAAGCCCCACAAATGAAGTCTTTACACAAGCAAAGGCATCCCCACTTTTCAAGGTTTCAGGTGTCAAGAAGCAAGTTGACAGGGAGGGTTGAGGGGGTCTTGCCCATGGCAGCTGTCCCCTGCACCCACTTAGATGGCTGATGTGTATTAGATCTTGGCTTCTATTTTCAAAAGCAAAAGCAAAAACAAAAATGCTTCTCTCATAAAAATTCAGTTAAAACTGTGACACCCCCACCTCCTATAAAATGAGAATCACATGTTTTGAGAAGAAAAAAATTAAAAATCTTTAGGGTTCCGAATAGATATTATCTAAAGCTATGAAACTTAGTATGGTTAAAACTCGCACTATGTCACAGTAAGGGAAATAGTGTTGAGCCCAGTAGACTGCTCAGCTAACATCTTTCTGGAAAAATAAAATCAGCATTCAATCAAGTTTAGACAAGACATTATTTTGGTAGGTGTTTGATTGCTGCAAGGCATTCGGGCTAGGCTTTCGTGCCCCATCCTAAATTGTTTGCAATCACCTCCTCCCTCCCCAGGGGCTGTAGAGTGAGTCATCAATTTTCCTTCAAGAACTATTAAATGACTCTGCCTTCTGTAGGGCGACTGCTGTGGGAAGCAGAGACTCAGTGGGCGGGCCTAATTTCCAGGGAGGCAAAGGTGGAGAGCGAGGCCACACCACTGGAACAAAGTTTAAAATGCATTATAGGACTGAAGAAGTCAGGCTAAAATAGGAAAGGTCAATTCAAACTTAGGTGAGAATCTATCATTTATTTTAATTCGGAAGCATAAATGTCACCGTGCTGAGAAAAAGGCGACAAACAACTTCTTTTAATCTTCGTCTATCTCGGGTGCCTGTAAAGGATATCCACGTGTGAAACAGACAGCGCTGTCCAAATTCCAGCTTGAAGACATTAAAGGTGCTTTGGTTTAGTTTTAATTTTAATTTCGGGGAACAGCAATATCGAACATAAAAACATCATCTCTAATAGTGTCCACTGTTGGTAATGTACAACAATGAAAATCAAGCCGGGCGGTGGAGGCCCACGCCTTTAATCATAGAACGCGGGAGGCAGAGGCAGGCGGATCTCTGAGTTTGAAGCCAGCCTGGGGTACAGAGTGAGATCCAGGACAGGCTCCAAAGCTACACAGAGAAACCCTGTCTCAAAAAAAACAAAAAACAAAAAACAAAAAACAAAACAAAAACAATGAAAATCAAACCTTTGTCAGAAGACACACATGAGATGGGAGATGGAGAAACACCCAGCACCTCTTTGGATTTATACAACACTACTGTCACTCCATCCTTGGGCAGGGGTCAGGGATGCAGCAGTGAACAAAACAAATCCCAACCCTGTCCTACGGAAAGTCTATTGCATACAATATGGTACACACACACACACACACACACACACACACACACACACAATAGTAGTAATAATAATAATAAATGAAAAAAAATGAAAAAGAAACACAATGAAATAAACTTAAATTAAAGGAAGGAAAGATGGTACTTGAGTGAGGCCATAATGCTCTGATTGTAAAGGAGAAGAGAACTCCAGGCAGAGTGACAAGTGCAAAGACCCTGGCATGGCTTGAGGACAGCTCAAAGTCTGACTTGCACAATGGAGAAAAGGGGCTGTGCTCTGAAATCAACTCACAGTAAAGCTCACTGATGGATGACAGATTTCATAATCATTAAGAGCACTGTGAAGGCCGGGCAGTGGTGGTGCACGCCTTTAATCCCAGTACTCAGGAGGCAGAGGCAGGTGAATCTCTGTGAGTTCAAGGCCAGCCTGGTCTACAGAGCAAGATAAATAAATAAATAAATAAATAAATAAATAAATAAATAAATAAATAAATAAATAAATAAATAAATAAATAAATAAATAATAAAGAAAAGAAAAGGGGAAAAAAGGCACTGTGAAGATCTTGGCTTTTACTTTCTATGTGGTGTGGGCTGATTTTATGTCTACTTCATACAAGCTAGAATTATCTGAGAAATGCCTCATCTGAAGAAATGCCTCCATCAGATTGGCCTGTGGGCATTTTCTTGATTAATGACTGATGCCCAGCCTGTGGCCACTGCCTGTGCTGTAAATAGATTGAAGAAAGGCAAGGATAGAATAAGACAGACACTAGACACCCCGGAAACACTCACCTGTTAGAGATTGCCTTTTAACATTAAACTCCCTCTTCCTACCACACCCTCAATTTTTCTACCTTTTAAAATCCTTATTTTACATTATTTTCTTATTCTCCATGTATTTGAGGTTGTCTTATATTCATGTTTGAAAATAATACAATTGTATTTTTAAACAAATGTTGGGGGTGCTGGGAGATGGATCAGCAGGTAAGATCATTTGCTATGGAAACATGAGGACTTGGGTTCAATTTCCCAGCACCAATATAGAAAACCAGTTACATGTGTCTGTAACCCTAGAACTTGATGCAAAGCACAAATTGGGCTGTAGGGGATTTGTGAGGTGAGGGAGGATGGGAGGGGCAGGAGGCTTCAGTGACAGGCACAGGAGAACAGTGTTTATCCAACACTGCCCAGACATTGAAAATGGTACCTGTTGTCCTCATCACCACCATTAACTCTTGTGGAATATTCCTTTACACTGTGTGAACATATGTCACTGTGACTGGTTTAATAAAAAAGCTAAACAGCCAGTAGATAGGTAGGATTTTCAGGGCAGAGAGAATGCTAGGGGGAAGAAGGGCGGAGTCTCAGGAGCTGCCAGCCAGACATGGAAGAAGCAGCATGAAAAGGGTTAATGGGTTAATTTAAGTTATAAGAGCTAGCTAAAAACAAGCCCAAGCTATTGGCTGGGCTTTTATAATTAATATGAAGTCTCCATATGGTTATTTGAGAACTGGCTGGCAGGACAGAAAAGTCCACCTACAAAGTCTAGTCTGTCATAAGACTATGTAGAAGGGTGAAAACACCTCACTGACAAACTGGCTGATGAAGAAATGGCATGTCTATGTGTAAATCAGCTCTTTATGAGTCTGATTTACTTAAATCAGCACCTCTGTCTCCCCTCTGTTGCCTCCAGATTGTTCCATCTGCCTCCACTGCTGCCAGCTTTAACAGCATGACCCATCCCCACCCCTCTGCACTGGCTCTAGGCACAGTCCAGCTCCCTGCCTTGCCTGCTGAGGTCCATGTGACTGTTCTAAGTTGTTTACAGCATGGTATATGTTTTAGTTAGGGTTTCTATTGCTGTGAAGAGACACCATGACCACAGCAACTCTTAGAGAGGAAAACATTTCATGGAAGCCGACTTACAGTTCAGAGATTTAGTCCATTATCATCATGGTGGGACATGGCGGCACACAGGCAGACATGGTGCTGGAGCTGAGAGTCCTGCATCTTGATTGGCAGGCAACAGGAAGTGAACTGGGACACTGGGCATTGCTTGAGCATATATGAGACCACAAAGCCCAACCCTACAGTGACACACGTCTTCCAACAAGACCATAACTCCTCCCACAAAGCTACACCTCCTCATAGTGCCACTCCCTTTGAGCTTATGGGGACCAATTACATTCAAACTACCACAGTGCACCTTTATTTGAGGAAAGTCTATTATTTTTGTGACATGATTTTGATTTATTTAGTCTTCTCTCATCTAACTGAAGACCCTAAATATTTAGATGCAAAGATCTGATTTGTTGTTACACTTCTGGCCTGCTATCTCAGGGTTGTGAGGGGCCAATCTCATTTACCATCTCAAGCAGGGGAAACTGAGGTAGTGGGTATTTATGCTTTATGCAGTTATGTGGTATGGATTTTAGGTGTATCTCTTGCTGTAACTTGTTAAGTTGGAGTTTAGATGGATAACCGACTCTCCTGGAAAAGTACAAGGAAGTTAAACTTGGCTTAGCCACTTCTCTCATAGCTCCCACTCCTAACTTCTGGGGTCTTGGATTTCCTTCCATTGGACCACTTGACATCATTTTATCACATAAGCAACTGATGTTTTTATATGATATATATAGATAAAACATTCACTCTCTTATATAGAGACTTATTTTTAAATGATTTTTTCTATAATTTTAAATTGTGTGTGTGTGTGTGTGCGTGTGTGTGCGCGCGTGTGCGCTCCACTTGCCTCTACCTCTCAAGTGCTGTGACTATAGACATGCATCACCACTGCCCAGTGAAGAACTATTTAGTAGAATTAAAAAACATAAGGAAGAATGTGATTATGCAATTGTTGGAAAATGGGTGTAAATAAGATCATGTTAAGTGAAATTAACCAGATTCAGAAACACTATTATCACATTTTCTGTCATGTAGATTCTAGATTAATTCTCTCTTTCCACCACAGAGGTTCCATGAATTGAGCTCTTTCCGCCACAGGGGTTCCAGGAATTGAACTCAGGTTGTCAGGATTGGTGGCAAGTACTCTTACCAACGCCCTGCTTTGTGTTTTTTTAAGACAGGTTCTTGCTTCATGGCCTGGATGTCATGGAATCATTACAAGAACCAAGTTGGCCTCCAACATGAAACAATCCTCCTGCCTCCAAAGTGCTGAGATTACAGGTGTGTACCACCACCCTCAGCTATGGCAACACATTTGTAAAATACATCTTTAAAGAGATTTTACAATAATGCCATTTTTTTATGATATACCAATTGTAGTAAATACAAATAAAGCAATAAAGGCAATTTCAGTAAATACAAATAAAGTACTAAACACTGAAAGGCATATTACTAAATAACAAAGGATTCTACTTAACGGTTACAAAGCTCTGCAACATTCTCAAAAAGTGAGGAAAAATACCTTGATGCTGTGATAACACCATTTCTTGTAATATCTCAGGAACAAAATAATCAATATAAGTATTGGTCAAGGAGAAGTTACAAGCTCCTGCCTCTGAGCCTTTCCTATAGTCATGGATTGTATGTGTTGAATCCACGAGCCAAAATAACCCTGTTCTTCCTGAAAGGCTTCTGTCTGGTATTTTGTGGTGGTTCCCAGAAAAAGAATAAATACAAGAACACAGATAGAAGTCCTCCTTCATGGAGAGCCAGCTTTCATCAGATATCAAATCTGCTGGTACTTTGATCTGGACTTCTCAGACTGTAAAACTGATTTTGTAAGTTATAAACTACTCAATCTCAGGTACTTTGGTATAGTAATCAAAAAAGAAAAAGATAGTGCTTCAAATAATATAAAATATCTTGGGGGTAACTAATCATGAAAGTGAAAGAACTATATGACAAAAAAAACCCTGAGGACATTGAAGAAAGAAATTGAAGAAGATATCAAAAGATGGAAAGAACTTCCATGCTCGTGAATCAATAGATTAATATAATGAAAATGGCCACCTACCCAAAGCAATCAACAGCTTCAATGCAATCTCCATCAAAATTCCAATACAATTCTTCACAGAAGTTGAAAGGAAAATTTTCAGCTTCATATGGAAACACAAAAAACCTAGGATAGCTAAAACAATCGTGAATAATAAAAGAACTGCTGGAGTTATCACCATCCCCAATCTCAAACTGTACTACAGAGCTATAGTGATTTAAAAAAAAAAGCATGGTATCAGCATAAAAGTAGACATATTGATCATTGTAATGGAATTAAAGAACCAGAAATAAATCCACACACTTATGGACACTTGTTTTGTTTTGTTTTTATAAACAAGTGAGAAATATACAGTGGAAAAAGAGAGAGAGCATCTTCAACAAATGCTGCTGGCCAAAATGGATGGCTTCATGCAGAAGAATACAAAAAGATCCATATTTATCACCCTACAGAAAACTCCAGATGGATCAAGGGCCTCACCATAATCCCCAGATACTGAATCTGAAAGAAGAGAAAGTGAGCAACAGTCTTGAACTCATTGGCACAGGGAAACACTCCCTGAACAGGACACCAATAGCACGGGCACTAACACCAACAAACAATAAATGGGGTCTCATGAAGCTGAAAAGCTAAAAGCAAAGGATACCATCATTCAGACAAAGTGGCAGACTAGTGAATGGGAAAAGATCTTTACCAATTACACATCTAATAGAAAGTTAATATCTAAAATATGTAAAGAACTAAAAATTCTGGATATCAAGAAACAACCCAATTTTAGAAATGGGATACTGACCTAAACACAGAGTTCTCAAAGATGAAACACAAATAGCTGAGAAATACTTTAAAAATGTTCAACATCTTTTTTTTCTTCTGAGACAGGGGTTCTCTGTGTAGCTCTGGCTGTCCTGGCACACAATTTGTAGAGACCAGACTGACCTTGAACTCACAGAGATCTACCTGCCTCTGCCTCCCAAGTGCTGGAATCAAAGGAAGGCACCACCACCTCCCAGCGAAATATTCAACATCTTTAATCATCAGGGAAATGCAAACCCAAACTACTTATTTAGTCTTACACCTGTCAGAATGGCTAAGATCAATAAAACAAGTGGCAGCTCCTGTTGATGGGAATGTGGAGTAAGGGGAACACTCATCCACTGCTTGTGGGAGTGCAAACTTGTACAGCCACTGTGGAAATCAGTGTGGAATTTCCAGTCCCTGTTCTTCAAGAAGCTGGAATCAATATTCAAGATCCAGCGATACCACTCTTGGGCATGTGCCTAAAGGACACTTCATCCCACACAGAGACACTTGCTCAACCATGTTTATTGCTGCTCTATTCATAATAGCCAGAAATTGAAAACCTATTGTCCTAGATGTCCATCAATAGATGAATGGATAATGAAAATGTGATACATTTACAAGATGGAATATTATTTAGATGTTTAAAAAATCATGAAGCCGGGCAGTTGTGGCGCACGCCTTTAATCCCAGCACTTGGGAGGCAGAGGCAGGCGGATCTCTGTGAGTTCGAGGCCAGCCTGGTCTCCAAAGCGCCACCAACGCCCGGCCTGAGAGGAGCTTTCTTCTGTAGTGAATGGGAACAAATACAAAGACCCACAACTGTACAATGTGCAGAAAGTGAGAGATCTTGGGACACACCATTTTAAATGGGATATCTTCATTGAACTCCTCCCCTTGGGACTCAGGGAATTATGCAGGAGTAGGCAGAAAGATTGTATGAGTCACAGGGGACAGACAGGACCAAGGAAATGGTGTCTTTCAGACACTACCAGACTGATGTACATATGAACTCACAGAGACTATGGCAGCAAGCATATGGCCTGTAAAGGTCCAAGCCAGATGAGTTCCCAGAACTGAGAGGGAAAAGTGGACATAAACTCCCATCCCTACCTAAGAAGCTATCTCCAATTCACAACTGCCCACAAAGGAAAAATTAGTTTTCCCCAATGGAATCTCAGGGCATACAAATCACATTTAAAGGCAGACCCCATGCTCAGCAGTATATGGCCAACACAAAACTCACTCAGTGGTATTTTTGGAGATTTTTTTTTTGTTTCATATTGCTTTGCTTGGGCTTTAAAAAACAAAACAAACAACAAAAACCCTTACTGGTCCAAATTCTATGTCACTCTCGTGAAATTTTCAGGTTTTTACAGTCTTTTCTCTTTTTCATCTTTGATATTCTGCTTCTAGGGTTGGTTTGTTTTAAAGATTTATACTAACTCGCGCGCGCGCGCGTGTGTGTGTGTGTGTGTGTGTGTGTGTGTGTGTGTGTGTGTGTGTCTATGGAATTTAGAAGAGGGTCTCAGATCCCCTGGAGCTGGAGTTACAGGCAGTTGTGAGGCAGGTCCTCCAAAAGAGCACTGTGTGCTCTTAACCACTGAGCCATCTTGCCAACCTCTGCTTCTAGGATTATGAAGGCAAACGTGAGCATATGCAATATATACTGTTCTATTTCTGCTTTTTTCAATCACTGGTATATTATAAAGCTCTCTCTGCATTAACATGGAGATCTTCTGTTGTGGGATATTTATGTATACTGTGAAAATGTGTCTTTGCCAGAAGGTGCCTTCTGATTGGTTTAATAAAGAGCCGAATGGCCAATAGTTAGGTGGGAGAGAATAGGTGGGACTTCTGGGCAAAGAGAGGAACCCAGGATGAATCTAGGCATGTGAAGGAGATGCCAGCAGGATGTGGAACAAGTCGGACATACGGGACAGAGGAGAGGTAACTGAGCAATGGAATGTAATAGAAACAGATTAAGTTATAAAGCTAGTTAGAAAAAAGACTAAGCTAAGACCAAGCTTTCATAATTAATGATACATCTCAGTGTCATTATTTGCGGGCTGGCGGTCCTGATGAGAAAGTTACTACAATCTTCCTTGCTCAGTTTTATAACTGCACACCATATATTATTACTTCTTGAACCAGATGCCTTTCACTGAACATTACAATTGAGCCTATTATTTTGCTCTTAAAAACACAGCAACATTTTTAAAAAGCCAATTTTAAAGTGCTGGGGAGATGGCTCAGTGGGTAAGGTCATTTACTGTAAAAGCAAGAGGACCCGAGTTCAAGTCCTCAGCACCCATGGAGAAGCCATGGCTTCTTGTGCCTACAACCCCAGCCTTGGGGGACAAAGATAGATGGATCTTGGAAGCTTGTTGGCCAGCTAGACCAGCCAAATCAGTGAGCTTCAGATTCAGTGAAAGACCCTATTTTTAAAAAAATAATAAGGTGGGGGAGAGCTGGAGAGATGGCTCAGCGGTTGAGAGCACTGTCTGCTCTTCTAGAGGACTTGGTCCCAGCACCCACATGGCAGCTCACACCTGTCTGTAACTCCAGTTACTGGGCTTCGGACACCCTCACACAGACCTAAATGCCGGCAAAACACCAATGCACATAAAATAAAAATAAATTATAAAAAATTTAAGGTGAACAGTGATAGAGAAAGACACTCAACATCCTCCACTGGCTTCTACGTGAGGGCACATACTGGTCCACCAATAAGTGCATATACCACTTATACACAGAAGCCAACTTTTGGAATCGTTTGAGTTAAGCTATTAACAAGTTGACTGGCACCATGAGCACTATGAGGTTTTACCCGTAACTGGGTATTAACAAGTTAGTGGGAAAGCAGCAGATTTTCTTATTCTCCATTTCCTTGTAGACTGTGGAAGGGTATCTTTTGTAGATTCAAATACAATGGGAGGCCTTAGTATTTTTCAGCATCAGTGAAGCCAGTCCTTCCTCTAGGCACCAAGGAGGCAGCAGTGAGCGGGTTGGAGGTTTCTGCTCCCATGGACTGGAATTGGGTCTCCATTGATGGTCAACAATGTTTTCTCTGCACGGGAAAAGCAGACGATCCATTTCTACTTCTGCAATCCCTGTCATTACAGTGTATGCTTACATCTCTCCGCACCATCTATTCAACAACTATTTATTGAGTAGCTTCTGTTCCCTGACACTGGCAAGTGCTGGGCATTCTGATGTAAATTAGCTCTCGGGCACTTTCAAGACTTGTGGGAACATAGCCTCATAGACAATTTTCAGATCAGCATATGAAGTGCAATGGTGGGAAAGGGCCATTAAGCACATGAGGTGCAGGTATAATACACAGAAGTGACTGGTTGACTCCTTCTAGGACGATATCCTGGTTTGGGTTTGAAAGGTTAAGAAATGTTTCACAGGCAAACCAAAGGGAGAGAAAATGGTATCTAAGAGGCCCCGGAGGCCAGACAGAGCCAGGCACAGTCCAGGAGCTATATGCTGTTTGGTAGTGAAAGAACACAATGTACAAGGTACACGACAGGCAGGAAATTGCCGGAATTTCCAGCCAATGGTGTCTGTTTTCTTTGTGAGATAAGATAGTGTTTTTCAGAATGCAGGAGATACAGGCTAGGTAGGAAATTTGAGGCTTAGATGAGCTGCTGAAATGTTTTTAAGGTGAGGAATGGGGAAAATCTGAGAAAGGCCCATTTACAGGAGACTGGTTGAACAGATTGCAGTCCCCTACATAAAAGACCAAAAGGTATGGAAAATTCTAAAGACAAAATATTGATGGGTGTAGTGGCACACACCTTTTTTATGACTTATTAATTTTTTGTGCATTGGTGTTTTGCCTGCATATATGTCTGTGTGAGGATTTCACATCCCCTGGAACTGGAGTTAGACAGTTATGAATAGCCATATGGGTGCTAGGAATTGAACCAGGGTCCTCTGAAAGAGCCACTAGTCCTCTTAACCACTGAGCCATCTTTCCAGCCCCATGGCACATGCCTTTAATCCCAGCACTCAGAAGGCAGAGGCAGGAAGGTATCTGTGAGTTTGAGGCCAGTTGGTCTGGATAGTGAATTTCAGGACAGTTAGAGCTACATAGTGAGACCCTGTCTCAAGAAAACAAACAAACAAACAAACAAACAAAAAGAAAATGTTGTAGAAGCAGGTGGATCTCTAAGTATAAGGCCAGCCTGGTCTACAGAGTGAGTTCCAGGACAGCCAGGGCTACACAGAGAAGCTCTGTTTCAAAAACAAACAAACAAACAAACAAACAAAAACAAAAAACAAAATAAACAAATAAAAAAACCAAAAAAAAAAGACAGAAATTATTTACTAGAAACAAGTAAGAAGCAGGACTGTATAAGCTAAGCTACATTTTACATAAAAACCACAAGAGGAAAATCACTATTTCCTTATATGTGTAAGACCTCTCTGGCAGGGTGCATAGGAAAGTGACCGCTTGGTGCCCATGGTGGAGAAGTTCTGGGACTGAGGAACGAGGGCTTGGGAGACTATGCTGTGTAGACTTTTGAATCAGCACAAACCCCTAACTACCACCCTAACATACCTATAATCCCAGCTAAACTATTGCAAAGGAATTCCCTAAAATCTTTGGATGAAAATACTTAAAAGAATAATATGGGGATAGTGGGAAGTAACATATTTAAAAGGATAATGACTAGGGGTATTGGGAGTAAAATAATCAAAATTTGACCTCCTGGCTGTGTTCCTTTGAAATCATATGCTTAAGCCTAAACTGGAAAGAGATTAAGGGAAATACTTATTTTCATCAGGGGCTCCTGTCCGGGTAAGGTGAGTTGGTTGAACCATGGGAACTAGAATAGAAAAATATCTTTAGAGAAAATTAAGGACACACACACATGTGCACACCCACAACCAGGCCTGCTAGTTGGTCTGTGATAACAAGCCCTAGCCACTCCCTCTTCCATAGTAGCCACATTGCTTTGGTTACAGAGAAGCAACACCCCATAAAGAATTCTAATCACTTTATTGCACCTGGTGAACAAAATCCTATGGGTATAAGGTGAGTTTATGTCCTCCCTGAAGGATCTAGGAAATTCAAACACACTAATTATTATATTACAAATTAACAAATAAGCAAACTGGCTTTTGTTGTGGATTGTTGAATTAAATCCATCATCTTATAGTCATGCCTCTTTTTCTCCAAAAACAATATTCTGGGTGTTGTTCAGAAACGAACCTGTGAAGTGTTGTGATAGGCCAGCTAGTGTCAAGCCAGGGAAGACTAAATCATTGTCTCTATTGTCCTGGACCACAAACGACAGCTATAAAGAGAAAACTAGAATCAACCGGGAGGCTGAGAGATGGCTCAGTCAGTAAAATGTTTGCCTCGCAAGCAGAAGGACATGAGCTGGAGCTGCAGAATTCAAGTTTTAAAAAGCTTGTGATTGTGCTGGGGGGGCTGAGACAGGCAGAATCCTGGGGCTTGCTGGTAAACCAGCCTAGCTACTTAGGGGGATTCAGGCCAGTGTAAGACCCTGTCAGAGAGAGAGAGAGAGAGAGAGAGAGAGAGAGAGAGAGAGAGAGAGAGAGAGAGAGAGAGAGAAAGGAGCCAGTACTTGAGAAACAACACCTGAAGTCAGCCTCCGCTCACACCTGTACACATCATCACACACACACACACACACACACACACACACACACACACACACACACACGAGAATAGGATGTGATTCATTATAGAGACATCAATGGAATTTTGCGATAATCCGGAGAAGGCAGGGAGTAACTCTCATATTAGAATGCTTCATGGAGAAGAAAGTACGTAAACCAGTGTAAACCATATCTTAAATGAGGAGCTTAAGCTGTGAGTGGGTAAGTAAGACATTCCACCCCGAGGTGTAGCTTTGTGGTAGAAAGCTTGCCTTGCGTGCATGCAGCCCTGGGTTTGACCTTCAGCACAAAAAGAACGAAAGAATAAAAGACAAAGAGGACTCTGTGTCCAAAGGCAGTGAAGCACAGAATGACATGTTAGATAGCCTGGGCTGACACCTTCGGCAGGAGTTCTTTCATGAATTGACAAGACTCAGTCTCGGAAAGCAGGTTGGGACAGGTTATGAAGTATCTATGTGTCTGCCTAACAAGTTTGGACTTTACCTTGTCTGCAAGACTGTCTTCTCAGCGGATACATGGAGAGCTCTACCTTTGCTATTCCCAAACACTTTCCAAGCAGTCTGTCCTTCTGCCGGCTCCCCTGGCCTTGTTATCTAAGTTAGAAAAGACGCAAACTTGCTGTTATCCCCATTCTTCCTCTGGTGGGTTGGTGGGTTTTGAGGGTCTCATGCATCCCATGATGGTCTCGAACTAACTGTGCAGCTAAGGATGGCCTTGAATTTCTGATCTTCCTGCTTCCATCTGAGTGCAAAGATTGTAAGTGAGCACCACCATGCTCCATTCATACTGTACTGTGGTATGTATGGCCTCCTGCCCTACTTCCTCTTTTATTCTTTCCTGAATCTAGTAATCAAAAGCTGACATTCTGTCACATACTATTTTTCCTTAGACAAACCATTTAGCAGCATTTCCCTGTGGCAAGAACTGAAGTCAGAACTTCATATACTTATCTTATTCTGTCCCCAAACAACCTCCCCCCAACCCCCCACCCCTGGAGATTATGTATTCCAGAGTCTTGTTAACAGTAGGTAACTGAATGAAAAAACAGGACATGATTGCTCCAAGGTATGGTTGAGAAGGTTTATTGTAGAAATGAGGGAGAGAACAGCCAGAGGCATCTGGAAGGGTCTATACTGAACGTGGGCCAAGAGGAATGTGGAGGGGGAGGGAAAGAGAGGAGAAACAAAAAAGGGGGGCTAAAAGAGAGGAGCCACAGACCAAGAGGCCAAAAGAGGAACAAGGAGCCACGAAAGTATGCAGGCAAAATGGCTAGGTTATATAGGAGGAAAGAGAAGCTGGGGGAAGGGAAGTGAAGCTCAGAGCTGGAGAGGTAGGGGGCAGGGTATGCTTTCCAGGAGGACTCTGTAACAGGTACAGGTGTTAAGTAGGGACTGAGAGAGCCTAGAGGCTAGCATAGACCTTGATGTGCTAATAGGTACGACAGGCATAGACTAATTGAAGAGCCATATGTCCCTTTTGCTAGAGATAAGAGAATGAACTGTCTTCTTAAGTTCCTGAGGGAATGCTGGCTTTCGTCTAAATACCACACTTCGGGGAAAGGAATTTCTTGGTACCTAACAGTAACTTACTTGGAACTGGACTTTGTAAAAAGTGCTTAGGCAACTCAGAGCATCCATGGGAAAGTAGATGGCTAGAAACAGGTAGGGGGACAAAAGAAGAGGCAGAGCGTACTTCAGTGACCCTATTTCAGTGACAATTCATTACTTTTATTTCAGTGGCTTTGTTTTTTAGACAGTTTACCAATATAGCACAGTCTGGCCTTGAACTTTGTGATGTGACCCAGGCTAATCTTGAGCTCCCCATCCTCCTGCCTCCTGCACAAGCATGGGCCTGTGGACTGACTGCCAGGAGCAGAAAGAATGGCTTGCTTCCTTCCAGTCGGGAAGGATATTCAGACAGTGACTCGATGAGCACTCACAGTATGCTAGCATCTCTTGATTGTGTGTGTGGATGAGACAAGCAGACTTAGAGTAGACTGATGGGTTGTCCAGGTAACTTGAGTGGAGAGTGATAGGGCCGGAACTGGAGTCCAAGCCAGGTTAGCTGCAAAGCCCGTGCTGTTGTGTGATAGGCCATGTTGCTCTGGCTAAACCATTTCCGCTGTATTCCACAAGCCCACAGTAGGATGGCTCCCATCATTCTGTTTATAGTACTGTCTCCTGCCTGACCCTCTCGCCCTGTGCTCCCTCACTTCACTTCATTTTCTAGCCTGTTGCTAAGATAACATTTTTAAAAGTATGATCTATTTCATGTTAGTGTCTTGTTCAAAAATCAGTGACTTGGCCCCTTCAAGAGCCTTCCCTGACTAACACCGTCTCCTACTGATCACTCCCTTCATAATCAGTCAAATGATGCTGTGGCTGGCCTCGAAGACACATTATCTACAGTGTACCATCTGATACTTATTAATGGTACCTAGCAGTTACATTTGTAAGTGACTTACCGAAGTCACAGAGCTGTCTTCTGCCGACTTTATAATTTGAATGAGATGGAAGCATCTATAATGAGGCATGTTTCATCGCCAAGTCCCAGGACCCTTTAGAACAGCTATTCTCAACCTGTGGGGCATGACCCCCCAAACCATCAGAAAATACAGCTATTTACATTATAATTTATAATATAACAGTAGCAAAATTACACTTATGAAGTAGCAACGACAATAATTTCATGGGTGAGGATCACCGAAACATGAAGAAGTGTATTAAAGGGTCACAGCATCAGGAGAGTTGAGAACCACTGCTTTAGAATATGTGAATTATCATCATCAACATTAGCATTTTCAGAGTGAAGCTCATTCGCTACCTCATTATTGGTTTGTCTGAAATCCCCAATTGCTTCCTACATTTCTTGACTGCAGATCCCATACCTAACCAGAAGTAAATGTACTAAAAGACTACTAACAGTAATAATTATCTTATTTTTGAAATATGTGATTCCTTACCTCTACTACTATTACTGAACTTATTTATTTATTTTTTATTTATTTATTTATTTATTTATTTATTTATTTATTTATTTATTTATTCATTCATTCATTCATTCATTCATTCATTTAAAGTTCTGGGGCTGGAACCCAGGGCCCTGTACAAGTTAGCTGAGCACCTGCCACTGAGTCCTCAGCTTCAGATCCTGTTAACTGAGGGAAAGCAGAGATAAAAGTGGAGAAAGTGATACTGGGGTATGCTCCCCGCTTTTGACTAGGGACAATAAAGGACACAAGGGTGTAGATTGATGACTGCCACTTCTCCCACGTGCTGGTGTCACAGGCTCCAGTGAAAGCTTTGAGGGCTTTCTCTTCAGTTCATGACACCAGAGCAGGCCACACCCGTAACAAGGAGAGCACAGTTTGGTAAAAAGGACTTTCAGCAAATTTATTAACCCCAGAATTTATACAAGGGGATGCTTATGCACATTCTGGTCATTTCATAGTACCAAAGAGTTTGAAGAAGAAAAAGAAGAAGAAG
>CABHPH010159162.1:53260-87760 GCA_902168325.1 Peromyscus nudipes | reverse complement strand
ACCACTTCCAGAGAACAAGGTGCTTCTTGGAGAAAGTGGCTACTTTCAGGGGTGATCTGTGGGTGGGCGGTCAGTCCCCCCAAGGTGTGGTTGGCTTTCTAGCTTATCTTCCACCCTGTGCACACACCTGTCTGTGGATCTTCTCAAACTGTTAGACAAATAAAAGTTCTCATTTAAGTTCTTGGCTTTACTGTATTCTTTTCTCTGTTTTTGGCCACATAAGTAAACTTTCTTGCCATTATTTAATTTTTTTTTCATGCAGTATATTTTGATTATATTTCCCCTTTCCCAACTTCTTCCAGACCCTCCCCATTTTTCTCTATACAACACAGACTTTGGATTCCTCTTAAATTTCAACAGAAGTAAACAGAAGGGAAGGCTTACACATTCCCTTTCTTCCTAAGCCAGGAAACATGACACCGCTTTTTGCATTGTTTAGATAATGGCCTCTGTTTTCCTGGAGAAGCTTCAGAGTTTCTGCTATCTCTCTGGCCCTCCCTCCCTCACTCCTGCAGGACTTCTCTCTCCTACTTTGGGGCACTCATGTGAGCTTATCTGAATGACAGATGATGCTCTCTGTAGTTTGGAACTGTGACCAGTGGTAACACCCTGGGGCCTCAGATGTCCTAGAGAAGAACCAGCCGGAAGAGAGCCCGTATTAGACTCCTTATTCTGTTCCTTGTACCCAGAGATTCTGATGTTTTGTTTGACATAATATTAACGATAATGAAAAACGTTGACATTTTAAGAGTGCTATGTCCCTGAATGAGAAAGCAGTATTCACAAAAGAACAAGAACCTTACCCCTAAAAAAACATGCTTTCTTCTCGAATTCTTCACAGCAAAGCATTTTCATTTTGATTTTATTGTTTCTCTTCCTTAATCTCCTCAAAGACTAAAGAGAAGGTCCTATAGAAGTACTCTATAAACAGTGGTGTTTGAAAGGGGAAGCTATGGTCCCTGTAATAACATTTGTTCTCCTCAGCATTGTATCATTTATAACTGGGCATACACTGCTTCAAACACAAAGTGGATGAATTCATTTTTCTTTTTTATAATCTTAGAGTTATTCACATTATTGGATCTCTGGGACATGTTTTGTCCATTTGAAAGGCGGTATTTATTTATGGATATATGATGTGCCCTGGCATGGCTGTAGCAGTGAACTCAGGCTTAGTGAATGGCACATGAGTTGTGAAGCATTTTTGGAATTTGAGGATCCACTTAAATTATTCTGTGTGTGTGTGTGTGTGTGTGTGTGTGTGTGTGTGTTAGTCACTGTTCTATTGGTGTCAGGAGAAACTATGACCAATGCAACTCTTATAAAAGAAAGCATTTAATTGGAGGCTGGCTTACAATTTTAGAGGTTTCGTCCATTACCATCATGGCAGGAAACATGGCAGCATGTGCTGGAGCAGCAACTGAGAGCTACATCCTGATCCGCAGGCTGAGCAAGAACCTCGGCCTGATCTGATGTTGCACTTTTGAAACCTCAAAATCCACCCCCTGTGACATATTTCCCCCAACAAAGCCACACCTACTAGAACAAGGCCAAACCTGCTCTAACAAGGCCTAATAATCTCACACCTCCTAATTTTTCTAATCCTTTCAAAGAGTTCCATTCCCTGGTAACTAAGTATTCAGATATAGGAGCCTCTGGGGCTATTCTTATTCAAGCCACCACAGTGTGTTAAGAACCATGAGAGCTAAAGGACTACCATCTAAAAACACTGACATTGAGGAGAAGCCGTGGTAAATAGCCATTGCTTTGGCATTTTCCTGACATTCATAAAGCAGGGTCACAGCTCCTTACGTGAATGAATGTGGGCAGCTGTTTCATTAGGCAAGCTTCTCTGTTGGGGAAGCTGGGTAGTGATTGCAAGTCAACTTCTTTGTATTGAAGATTCAGTGTGTCTGATCAGATTTCACAAAGTGCAATATTCACATTTTAGTCAATTTCTGAACCAATTTGAAGGACCCAGATTTTGCAAGAAACCATGACTTGTCACTATTAGAAATAGACCCACAACCAAGACAGTTTTCATTCCTCCAAAGGAGACTATCTAGAGGTAAGTGAGAGTTTTGAACTCTGGCATTTGGAAGTCAGGACTGTTGCAGGGAATGAATCTGGGTAAATGACACAACTGGCCTTGTGATTGGTTGTTCGTGCCCTGGTGATCCTTCACATGACCCTTAAGATGTCATAAGAAACCAGAGAAGCCTATGGGCCTGGCTGGAGTTCTTTGGGCACACAGAGGAAGAAATGTCTGACACTATGGCAGCAATAAGGAGCAAGTTTCCTTTATCTGAGAATGTACTGCAAAGAACATTCCCTAAAAACTCCCAGATTGTTCTCACTTGATGTTTTCCTACATTCTTTGAGACTATTTAAAAATTTGTTTATGTGAAGATATTTAAAAATAGACAGGGATAATATTATCTTGAAAAAACAATACACAACAGAATTAATATCAATCTATAAACAAATATTATTGATCCAGATAAGTAGCTTTATTATCAAAAATGTCATGAATCACAAAAGAAGGAAAGTAAATGGCTAATAGCCATGGGAAAAGATGTTCAGTCTTGCCAGCAATTGAGTGAAAGGTTGAATAATGAATTACAAGCTCTTTTTACATATCAGGTAAAAAAAAAATGAGAATCCTGATAGTTGGTACTGGTGAAGAATATAGGTTCTCTCGTGGGAAGGTAGAACAGGTGAGGATAGCCCTTTTTGATAGCCGTGGGGTAAGATAACGTACAGAAACTTCAAATGGTGAACACTTTCTGGTTCATCAATGTAGCTCCAAGGCATTTATGCTGGGAAATCAACTAGGCATTCAGGGAAAAACATGTAGATAATGCCACCCATTGTTTCTAGCGGCAAAACATACGAGGACACTCATATACCCGTCACTAAAACCCTCGTTGCAGAAATGAAGGCACATCCAGATAAGAGACTCTAGTAAGTGCTGAGAAATGGTCAGATGGTTGGCTGTCAACCTGATGAGAGGGTGAAGGTGTCTGCTGCCAAGCCTGATGACTTGTTTGACCTGTGGGGTCCACAGGATCGAAGGAGAACAATGACTCTGGCAAGCTGGCCTCTCACTTCTCACATGCTGTATGTCAAGTGTACTTAAGTGTGTTTACACACATCACGCACACACACATGCACACTACACACAAGTAAATAAACATTTAAGAAATGGTGTGATGGGGCAGATATAGTACAGGTGGCTGATGTCAAATAAGTCTCTAGTTCATCTCTCTAGCTATGCTATGGTATTTTATTCAAAGAAGAAACTCTAGTGTTCTTTCTTAGGAACTCTGAATTCTCGTTCAGCCACACTGTATCAAACCTGAGGATGGAATGGAATCTAATGGTGGTTCTTCTTCCATTTGGTTATCCACAAACTCCTCCCGTGGTCCTTATACTTTTGATCTTTGTGGCAATTACATGAATTTCACAGCGTATGACTCTTCCCACCACTTCCACACTCACCACCGTGGCTGCGACCACCATCACATCCCACTGGGTTTTCAGCAGTGACTTCTCAGCAGGACCCGGTGGTTCTGCCAGGTCTCCAAGGTTTAGTCGCAACATGGGTGTCAGGTAGGTCACGCTAAGACAGTGAGATCAGGTTGTCTGCTCAAAACCTCATAAAGACCCTGATTTCTTTCAGAATCAAGGACACACCCTTTAAAATAATTTGCATAACTGTCCTTCATCTCTGTGGTTATTCTGGCTTATTAGACTTTCCCCCCTTCTTCTAGGCCAATCAGACCAAACCCTATGGGGTCTTCATGTCTCTCAGCTCCTTTAGGATGTGTGTATGATTTGTTTTCTCAAGGAGACCTCATGTGCAGATCCTCTTTAATACTACACTGTACCCTACCCCTAACCCCAGGACAGCTCGTCCATTTCATCTGCTCTGCCTTGTATTTTTTTGTCCCCTATCATTGTAAAATAATATATAAGCTAGTTGTCTTTTACAGTGTTGTCTTTATTCCCCCCACTTGAATGTAAGCTCTAAAAAGAAGAGCATCTAGATATGTTCTGTTCATCTAAAGAGTGATTGGCAACTAGTTATTATTACACATATATTTATATAGGTTACAACTGTATATGTAATTAAAGTATTATATATATTTTCATATATATTATAAATGATATACCTATATATAATTACCAAATGACTTAAATGAGCATATGTGATGTTACTAGTAGTTCTGAGCATTATATTGTATCCGTCAAAGTGTATGTATATGTGAACTTGTCCAAAACCCCCAAAGAGCTCATGGAGCAGGTATCACTAAGACCCACTCTGTGTAGATGGGGCAACTGAGGGATGCGGAAGCGTGAAAGTAAATTGTCTAGCATTTCATAGTTACTATAATTTAGAGCTTATGAATACAGTACCTGTGTCCTGGGGACCGTATTCAAGCAAAACAATATTGTGTCAGTATTGCTTATCGAGGTTCTGTGGAATTTCATTGGGCAAAAGGGAGGCTTTCCCATGTAAATATCATTACAACTACTATCTTAGACATTTGGTCCAAACCCAAATCCTTTGCAGGCAACTCTGGGCTATTATTAGATCCCCCACGTAACTAAGTTTGGAGGCACGTGACTTACCATTCCCACCTTGTCAGCTAGTGCTTGGTTTGCAGAAGCTAAAAACGTTTCTGGAAATGTAAGGGCTTCCTTATACTCATGTTGAAAAACCAAAACCAAAACCAAACAAACGAAATTACCCAACCCTGTTCTTCGATGCCCGTTTGTTGTCTTGTGTTATGTTCTGGCTCTGTGTTTTTAGCCTGTGGTGGTAATGAAGGCTGACCCCTCCCACTCATCATTTTCTCTGTAGGAGAATGACATCAACCTGACTCACATCGAATCCAGACCTTCTCGTGTGAACAAAAATGAGTATGAGTTTTTCACTTACCTGGATAAGCGTAGCAAGCCTGCTCTAGGCAGCATCATCAAGAGCCTGCGGTATGACATTGGTGCCACTGTCCATGAGCTTTCCCGAGACAAGGAGAAGAACACAGGTGAGAGATTGAAGACTCTTGTGACCTAAACAATGCGACGCTGTTTTCATAAAACAATGCGACGCTGTTTTCATAAAACAATAGCATGGATAGCAACTTAAAGGTGTGTGTAAGGGAGAGGAAGTAAGTCAAGGACCTAAACCAAAGCCTAGCATATCATAGACACAATTATTAGCTCCTTTCCCTTTCCTCGGTGTAGCTGTTTCTTACTCTCAATGACCATGTTAAAAGACAAGATACTGTGTAGCCCAGAGTGGTCCCAAACTCACTAAGTAAGTGAGGTTGCTCTTGAACTTCTGATCCTCCTGCTTCAAGTGCGTGGATGACAGGTGTGTTCCACCATGCTTAGCTTATACAGAACCGGGGATGAAAGTCAGTTCATTGTGCATGCAATTTCTTATGTATTTTTTAAATCCCTGGGTTATGATACTCTCCGCCCCAACCAAAGGGCTTTCCCCAAACTCTTAGAGCATGCCAAACCCAGAGGAGGGATCACCCGGCTCCTTGATCCTGATGCTTTCACTGTCATCTTCTATCTGTCTGTCTTTCTCTTCCGCTAAATCACAAACTCTGGTGTACCGGTAGTCTCTTTTACTCATGTCTAGCGCCTCAGAGTTTAGCGCAATGTGTGGCGCATAGCAATGCCCGATGAGTGGACAGCTAACATCGGTGTTGTTAAAATTTTCTGTGTTCCACTACCCACTGACGGTAGGAGTTATAGGTACAACAGGCTTAGAGTTGGGTCAGTGTGGGTTCAAGTCACTCCTTCAGTGACTGACTTTGAAACCCCTTCTTGTGTCTTCCTGGTGCCTTGGTCATGAACAAAAGGATCAGGTGCACATGCTGCTTAGCGCAGGGTCCAGGATATCACAGGGACTGGCTCAATGACAATGTGGGGTTGCTGCCCTCAGGCTTCGCCTACAAAGAACACAGACAAGCAAGATGATTGATTGCTTTTTAGGATGCCAAGTGTATTCAGATTAGCTGTTCTAGTAGAATTTATTTTCAATTTTATAGAAAAGTGAGCAAAATGTACAGAGAATTCTTATGTATCTTGTTCTCCCTCTTACCAATCTGCATTAGTACAGTGTGTTTTTTTTTTTAAATAATTGATGGGCCAGTAGAGATTTATTACTAGGAAGTAAAGTCCAGCGTTTACATTCAAAACCTGCTTTGTGTTGTAGAGCCTTATTGGTTTTGACCAAATGCAGGGTGCTCTGTATCTGCTACCACAGTGGCGTACAGAATAGTCTCAGTGTCTTACGACTGTCTGACTGTCTGCAGGGTCCACCCTCCTTCACACCCACTATCTCTTAGGACAAGAACACACTGGTACCGAACTGGCCCACAGGTATAGGCACTCAGTACCAGTAAGATAAAAGAAACGAGTCCTCCCATTCTACTGCACAAAAGGATGATTCTTAGCGACAAAAATGCACTTAAAATAAAGTATAAATAAAACAAAGTATTTAAAAATATTTGGCCACAAAAAGGTGACCAATGTTTGAGGAGGATAAATAGGTCCCTCCAACTTTAACATAATATGATTTACATGTGCATGAAAATGTCACATTGTACCATCCAGGTTCCCCGCTTCCTTTCCTCTGCCTCTGTCTCTATGTTCTGGGTATTGAGCCCATATCCTTGAGCATTTTAAGAATTGGCACAATTCTTCTATGCCAATGAAAACTAATTTAAAATTTTTTATTTAAGAGGCAGAGATGCTTTCAAAATAAGACAAGATGCACTTTGTAGAACAGGCAACAGAAACGTCTTCTGAAAGGCAGCTCCGAGCCTCTGCCGAGGATGTCTTCTGTCATGGGTATAACTGACAGGAAAGCCCATCTCTGGCTTGCCCTTGCCCAGAGCAGTCAGATGGGCTCAGGCCTCAGAGGGACCCTTGTAATTTCTCCTCATCAGATGTCTTCACCTTCTTCCTTTGGCCTCCCAAGCTGATGCCTGTCCTCTCCTGCTTTACAGGCCACCTGCTCCCAACAGGAACTTCAGGGCCTCAGGACAAAGGATCTGCTGGGTCCTGGGGCCAGCTCTGCCTCTGGTTGCAGCAGGTGGAGACTGGGCCAGCTGGACTCTGGAGTCAAAAATCAAAACAATTGACAGGCAGGCAGGCAGGCGCCACTCGGAGAATTCGAAAGATGTGTGTAGGCCAGCTGGAAGACTGCAGCCCGAGCTGGAAGCTCCAAAAGGAGGTTCTTGGAGGGGATATAGAGAGGTAGTTAAGAGCCTGGCTTCTTGAACCAGGACACAGCACACTTGGTATGACTTTGAACAAATTACTGATGCTGACAACCTCCAGCTGCATCCAGTGGAAGAAACAAGAGTCCTTGACATTATGGGGCTAATGGAATTATATGAGCAGGCACTGGCAATAGAGCGGAGGTTGTTTAGGGGCTTCATAAATGCTCTATAATCTTGTCACTATTATCATTGTTATAAAAGAATGACACAATCACAGGAGCCCCAATCCAGCTTGTACATAAACTTTTCTTGTAGCTTCCACGAGCTGGACTGTGATCTCAGAGGTCATGCAGCCCTACAGACCCCTCATTTTTGCACTGTGAAAATGGAGGCTGTGACTTGCCTTAAGGCAGGGAGTAAATTCTGCGTGGTCACAGGCAAGAGTATGTTAAGTACCAACTGATCTATGTCAGTCACTGTCAGGTGCCGGAGAGAAAATAAGTCAACTGCTTGTTCCTAAGTCGGGGACAAGACACCCAGGTAAATATAGAAGAGAGACTGCTGTTATAAGGAGACAGATGCTACATCACGTAACTCTCAAGACCCACCAGTGAGAGAGTAAAAAAGCTAATGTTGTTTTCCTACAGAGCTATCTTGCGACCACTGCTGAGCTCCTTAGATACTAAAAGTAGCACCAACTTAATTCTTTAGGAGGCTGCTCACCTCATTGCTCAGGATGGAGGAGTGTTGGTGCTTGAAGTGTGTGTGTGGGGTGTGTGTGTGGGGGGGGGGGGTGTGGAGTGGGGGAGGAATAGGGGCAGCAGTCTTACGCAGCAAAGAAGAAACAGCCTGTACTAACTATTTGAAACGTGTTTTGTGACCCTAAACTTCTTGGAATGGCTGGTCACTCCGAATGGCTGTTTCCACCTGGACTGAACTTATCTGTGATTCAGCAGCTGCTGGGAATATGGCAGATGTTGAGGTGACACCTGCAGGGAGAGACTGGCCACCAGGGCTCCCGTGGCAGGTCTGTGGAGAGGAGTCTGGGCCCAGAAGCTGGGCTTTTGAGAGAAGTGAGCCTTGCTCTGCATAGCTGCTCTTTCCTATCAGTTCCCCAGGGGAATGATGAGAACGAGAAAGCCCAGGAGTAGATGGGGACCTTTGCTTCTTTCTCCAGACAAAATGCCCTTTTTAATGAGGGGCTCAGATCTCAGGGGCAAGTCTGACAGCAGGTTCAAGTGAGAGACCTGAACCCCTCAAAGCAATTAAGCTAAACCATTTTCCACTCTCGTCTCTAAACCATTCAAACAGCAGTGTGGGTGATAGAAAATGAAAGTTTCTCAGTTTCTTAATTGCTAATGTTCCCCACCCAAAACAGCTTGAGGGAAGGTTAATTATGGTGACAGGTTAAAGAAACCCCAACCTTCTGAAATGCCTCCTGGAGAAGCCGATGGGATCTTAATAGGATTTTAATCCAGAGAGTCCTTTGAATGCTTAGTCTATTCTCCTGCTGCCCTCTCTCCTGATGACCTCAAATCCTTCTTCAACTCAACATGAAAGAGCATTAATATCAGCCATCGATCCATCTACTAATCCGTTTACCTTTCCCTTTGAGTCTTCTGCATGACATTGCATTTAGTGGGGGTCGGGTGGGGGAGTGGAAAATGCCTACATGGAGACAGATTGCAGCCAGGGGAAGCAGACAGACATGGACACACTGTCTTAGGTAGTTAGAAGTTAGGGGCATTGCCTTTTGAGAGACTCGCTCTTTGTAGATGTTTCTTAAGACTTTCTCCAAGTTGGGGTTGTTTAACAGGATATTGTGTTGAAAAACAGTGAATTCTTATTTTCACTACAAAAACTTTCTATTATATTCTGTGCAAAACAGAAAGACTGGCTTATATCTGTCTGTCTATCTATATCTATCTATCTATCTATCTATCTATCTATCTATCTATCTATCTATCTGTCTGTCTATATATCTATGTACCTCTCTTCTATCCATTCACCTGTTTTCCTATCTGTCTACCTATATACACAAGTATATATATGTTTATATATGTATGTATCATCTATCTATCTTCCATCCATTCACTTGTTTTCCCATACGTCTGTACATATACACAAGTACATATATGTGTATATATATGTATCACCTATCATCTATCTGTATATCTATCTATCTATATCTATCTATCTATCTATCTATCTATCTATCTATCTATCTTCTATATCTGTACTATCTGCTATTTATCTTTAGAGCTAAGATTATTGACAGAAGGCAGAAGAATCATTATTACATAAGTTTTTCTCTCCTAGCCCAGTCCCCTGTAGGCTTCTCTTTTCTTCTTCAATATTGCTGCTCTGAAGTGCCATGCTGAGTAAGACAGATGTTTTAGATTCATTTCGGATTTCTGTGGTCAGTGAGACGATCCCTTAAAAGGCTCTGACCTTCCCCTCCCCGGACTTGGCAAATGGTGCACATGTGTGCACTCTTACTTGTTTTTAAGAGAAGAGTGTTCAAAGGAGTCATGGTTCCCAAAGTGTTAAGAGTCTTTAGAAGAAAGCTGCTTAGGGCTGAGTAGTCCAGATGGTTGGAGTTTCTTTGGCCCCACCACCTGCACCTCTATTTTTTCTATCCCTTTCTCTGTCTATCTATTCCGTTCCAATTCTTGTCTTGTCCCCTTTCAATTGGAAACTTTCTCCCACGTCTTTTGCTTTCTCCTGTGTATGGCTTTCACAGCCATAGCTGTATATGCTCATGGTCCTAAATCTGCAGGAGACCAAATATCTTTGGATTGATGGAAACACACAGTAGTAACTCTGTTTTGTCTTCATTTAAATGCTCACAGGATGTATTGATGTGGCTGTATGTCCTGAAAGCTAGGGAGACAACTCCTTTTTCTTCAGACTACCCCTGTTGAGACAAGCTGACTCCATCTGGGAGGATGAGCATGTTCAGGAGATGAAAAGAAATGTGGGCACTATATGCAGAATCGCTCAATGCCATTGATATTCTGCTTGTTCCCCTGATTCTGTTAATATTTCAATGGCAAAGAAAAAATCTACACAAATACCCTGCTGAGGCTGAGGTAGATGGCTAGGCCACAGAATTCAAGCTAAGGAAGACCATAGAATTATAAAATAGGCTAAAAGAAGAATTTCCCATTTGTATCTTAATGTAATCCAGCTCTTAAAATTCTTCCTTATTTTACTTGTCTTATTTAATTTTTGCAATAGCCAGAGTAACCAGAGACCATTATTCATACTTTCAGTATTAGAAGAGAGAATTAAAGTTGGGAGTCAGAACTGTTTTATGTTCTTCATTGTTCCTGATTAATCCCTTATCTGTATCTGGTTGGCCAACTTGTTTGCTCTCTTTAAGCCTCCTGTGTCTCATTTGAAAAGTGAAGATATTTAGTGCTAATGTGATTGTGAGGATTATATGATATATAATTTTGGTAGAGGTGCCAACATGCAGGGCCCATGTTGTCAGTGAACTTTTATTTGAATCTTTTAACAGGATACACATGATTTTTATGGTCGTTCAGGGCCAGAGTCTCCAGATTCATAATCTTTGTTAAATATAAGGCATTACCACATGCTGTTTGGGCTTAGACAAACGTCTGTGAAAGTTAGACGCAACAGACTAAGAACGCCTTTCTTCCGCGTGACGGGCATGGTCCCTAAGTTGCAGGGAGGAAGTAGAGGATACAAAACGATTGTAACTGAACGCCAACTTGTCATTCACTGTGGGTCAAGGGATCCAGAAAGAGCAATAATTTTAAAGTCAAGAGCTGATATTTGGTTCTCTGCTTTCTACATGGTCATTTGTCCCCTTCCAATGGGCAATTTCACCAGCCTCTTCTTCATCTGTGAAATAGAACAAAGACCTGCTCAGCCACTTCCTACAGTCCATGGACAAGATCACGTGAGATATCTCGAGGCATCTAAAGGTTTGTTTTGAACTTGCCTGAGATGAATTGGTCTCTGACATCTTTGGGCCTCAATAGGGAGATACCTCTGTAACCCATAACCCAACCACTATCAGGTCATTTGTTCTTTTTTATTATTATTTATTTATTTATTTATTTTATTTATTTATTTTTTTATTTTTTTTATTTTTATTTTTTTGGTTTTTCGAGACAGGGTTTCTCTGTGTAGCTTTGCGCCTTTCCTGGAACTCACTTGGTAGCCCAAGGCTGGCCTTGAACTCACAGAGATCCACCTGGCTCTGCCTCCCAAGTGCTGGGATTAAAGGCGTGCGCCACCATCCCCCGGCTTTATTTTGTATTTGTTTATTTATGTATACAGTATTCTGCCTACGTGTACACCGGTATGCCAGAAGAGGGCACCAGATCTCATTACAGATGGTTGTGAGCCACCATGTAGTTGCTGGGAATTGAACTCAGGACCTCTGGAAGAGCAACCAGTGCTCTCAACCTCTGAGCCATCTCTCCAGCCCATCAGGTCATTTGTTACACCAGCTTATGGAAGTAGACCCTGACCAGGGTAGTAATGCAGAGGGAATTGGTGGCAGCCTTCCCCACACTGGGGTTGACTTTACCCATCAGTCAAGAAAACAACTTCATGAGTGGGGTGTTTTGATGGTCCTGCAAATAAGTTCCCATTTCCAAGCTTTCCTGAGCTTGGCAGTGCCGCTCGACTGTGTTTGGTTGGGAAGATCGGGGCAAGTGAGGCAGGAAGCCAGAGTTTCTCCATCCCTCTCTGGTTCTCCTTTCCTTCCTTCTTCCATTCTTACTCCCTTGCTCGTTTCTGCGTTCTCCTCCTTCCTTTCCTACCAATTCTGACAACGCTCATTACCCAAGCGATGTCTTTGTGGGGAGCATTCTCATCATCTTTGATGTCTTTGCCTCAATAGATGCCCTTATCTCTTGTTCCCTAGCACTTTACGCATTACGTGAGCCTTTCTTTTTAAAACCCCGCCTACTGTGATTTTCTTCCTTTTACTGCTGTCCCTTCTTGAACTTGATTTAACTTTCCCACACTTTTCTCTTTCATTCACATTTACCCTCGGACTTTCCTTCATTCATACTATCCAGGTTAGCAGCAGGAGGGTACACAGACACAGTGCCCAAACTGATGTGGAGTTGTTGCTGTATGCCATGATGTACGGTAATGATGGGGAGCTATAATATTGGGAGTATCCTTTCGGGTACGCTGAGCTCAGCTTTGGCTCAGCAGATAAGAGGAGAGGAAGTGGGACCGGACAAGATCTGGCGTTAGATAAGGCTTTACATGAATCCTGTTTGACCCAATAGAAGCACGTTGACCATGACTCAATTTGTGAGTGACAGGTCACCTGGTCTCATACCTCTGTGACTTCTGAGAAGGCAGAATTGGATGTTTGGGGGATGTAGTGGACAACGCGCCCCTATATACTCCTAAGAGACATAGTATCTTTGGGCCTGAGAGATGGCTCACAGTTGGATGCTGAGCACCCAAGTGGAGTGGCTCTCAGCTTCCTGTAATTCCTCCTTTAAGGGGATCCAATGCCTCTTCTGGCTCCAGCCCTCTAATGCACATACCTCCTCCAGTTAAAAATAAAATAAATCTCTTAAAAAAAAAAAAAAAGACACATGGCACCTTGGAAGGGTCAGAGGGGGAGTAGCTCCAGTTGAGGGGATGGCTGATTAGCGGGCCTTACAGATGATTTTATTTATTTATCATTTCAATGTTTCATTGAAATTCCTATTTGTCACTCATTTATTTATCTGATTCTAAGAAGGTGCTCTTAATTAGTAAACAGAGAACAAATGCTTTACCCATCCCTTCATTGATGGTACTGCTCTGTCCAGGACGCAAAGGTGAATAGTTTGTCCTGTCAGTCAAGCTTTGGCTCCTTTATTCTTGCCAAGACCTTCCTGAGGGTTTTCCTTTCCCTAGACATGAACATAGAAGTTCCTCAAAAGAAGAATAAGGCCCTGCAGGTCTTCACCTGGAAGATCTGGCAGCCATGCCCTCTCCCTGTGCAATGGCTCCTGGGACTCACACAGTAGCTGCTTCCTTACAAGTCTGGAGGCCATGTCTCAGAGGAGACGTGGCAGAGCCTGGAGTTAGGGTGGAAACACCATTCTGTGCTGGGCCTCGAAATTGGAGGATTTATTACTCTTCCCGAGACAGGCTGGCCACAATCCTGGGTGCCTTGTTGCCTCAGCCCTGGGGCTGGTGAATGTCTGATGCAGAGTTTGAGCTAGATTGTGATTTGTCTGCCTTGAACTACTGTGGATTGAATGGGCTTGTGCTGACCCACCAGGCAGGAAGTAGGCTTGCCTGTGGGGCCTTGCCTTTGGGAGCACTCTGGAGCCAGTGGTCCCTTGGTGTCTGGGTAGAACAGTTGACCCCGACTTAATGGGACACAACGTGGGTGTCCAGGGCCTGCTCTCCAGCAGGCTGCTTCCTTTGGAGCCAAATCAATATTTATTAATGATCTGCACCCCCTCCCGGGTGCCAGTGACTTCACAGAGAGCCTCTGTTGTACCAGCAGGCTCAGTAATTCATTAACCCCAAGACGAGAGCCTGTGGAGGGGCTTGCAGAGGCTGACCTACCACTGGGGTATTTGGCAAGGTCATTAATGAGCTAATCTGATTTAACTTTTCAAAATGAAGGCCTGGGTCACTGGGGTCAGTGCCTATTCCCAGCATTGTGAGTGAGACCCGTGTGTGTGTGTGTGTGTGTGTGTGTGTGTTTGTGTGTGTGTGCTTGAGGGTAGGGGGCTGCAACCCTACTGAAGAGGAGACAGCGTGTGGAGGAGATGGTAGGTGTTATGAATTACCACTGATATCCAGGAAGGCTTGGATGGAAGACAGGAAGGAATTCTTCAAGGCCCCGTGGGGTCCTGCTTGAGTTCTTCAAAAGAACAAAGACAACTAGAACTTTTTGACTAAAAGTTGGTCAAGCCTATGAGGCTAGGGGTGCAAGAGTGGGCGTGAGCTCTGCCACCAGTAGCCTGAGTTACAATATTTACCTAGCCAGACGGGCACCTCCAGGCTTTGATAAGAGGTTCAAATACAGTGACCGGCGACACAGACCTACCTGCTACACGTTAGTTGCCTCCCATATCAAAGGAGGTGACAGATGGTGGGATTAGTTGTCTTATAAATTTTACAGATGAAAACTTTACAGGTGCTTGCCCCGCCCCCAGATTCATGGGGAGAGAGTTGCTCGCTCAGACTCACACGGTTGGTGCTCAGGAAGATACCTGCTGGCTTCCAGTCCTGGATGCTCAACTTCTGTGCATAGTGTCAGGACAGATGTGTTTGGAGCTGAGTGGGACAGGCTCTCCTCTCCGGGCTCCCTGCCTCTGGCTTTGCGAGTACCCACACTGCATGTCCTTCATACTCTGAAGAGAAAGGAAGTCCTATATCTGAGGACACTCTTACCCCCTGTACTCAGAACCTGTCTCCCCTAGGTCTCTTTTCTCAAGACTCATCCCTGATTCCAAGGTGACAGCCTGTGAACTCTTAAATGACCTGGGTCCTTCTAGCCCACAGGGCACAGGGTGCAGCCAATGGCCTTAAAAGCCTCGCCTTGGAGGAGGTGGGGGTTTGAGTTCAGGTTGGGCTGGGCAGCTGTCAACGGTGAGTCCCTTTGGCCTTCTAATAGCAATGAGAACAACACTACCAAATACTTAAAAAAAATCCCTTGTGTATGCTAAACACTTTTGTAAGATCTCTTTATGGGCTTATACATAGCTCATCACTTTTAATCTGTGTGTGTGGGTGTGTAAATGTGAGGGCTCACACAGTGTGCAGTGTGCAAATGCCCCAGCGTGAGTGTGCAGGTCAGAGGACAACCTGTGGTATTGGTTGCTTTCTTCTACTTTGGGACAGGCTCTTTGTCTCATGTCTCTGTACACCAGACTAGCTGGCCTGGGAGCTCCTGGTGATTCTCCTGTCTCTGCCTCCCATTTTGCTGTCGGAGCGTTGGGATTACATGGGCATGGCAGACTGCTGTATATGGGTTCTGGGAAGGTGTTTTACGCACTGAGTTTTCTCCCATCTCTGCCGGGGAGATTTTTGATCTCCTCACCAACTCTCTGAGGGACATATGATTTTTATGGTCATTTTGCAAAAGAGAAACTTGGGAGCCACCGAGAGATTAGGCAGTTTGCCTAAAGTTCAAGGGTTGGGAACTAGCAGAGAAATCCTCTAATGCAAACCTGTGTTCGGAGTTCCCAGCTTCTCCAGTTTTCTAATTTGGCTGCACGTTCTGGCCAATTTCTGGATGATAACAGGCATCAAAAGTCATGAGAGGTTCCTGCACTTGGGTGGCTCCCATGACCTTATAATTCTGCAATCTCTAGAGCAGATCCTGAGCTCAAAGGCCTGGAGTTTATCAGGCTTTTGCTCTTTATATCTTAGAGTCCTTGGAATTCCTTCAAGTTCTCTGATTTATTTATTTGTGATTCATGAGTTAATTAGCTAATTTTGCTACTAAGAGGCCTGAACTGAGCCACGCTAGCCCAACTAGTTTGTTTTTGCTTTTAGGGAAGAATTCACCAGAGCTGGGACTGGCTGGCTTTGTTGCCCTCTGGTGTTGAGTCGGGATATAGTCAGTGTGCACAGCTCTGAGTCTGGCATCTTTGGTGGAGAGGGATGCTGTAGACGGTGCCTTGAGGCCTGACACTGTAGTGACTGTGTTCCCAGGACATAAACGCAGCTGCCTTGCTGACGGTGGTAGAAGCAAGTTTTCGTGTGTCCTCTGGTCCGCCTCTCACAACATTTGACACATCTCAGAACACAAGACTCGCTAAGGAAACACACAAGCATAGCTCACAGGGGAAGCTGGGGCCCAGTATTAGGAAGGATTTTAACGTTAGAGCCGGATGGAGAAGCAGTTCTTCACGCTAACCTCTGGTTTCCTCCCCCACTTCTTCCATCACTACCAGGATGATTAAACCTGTCACCACAGTAAACATAGGTCGAGCCTGTCCGTGTGTTGAGCATGGGACTAAGACGTGTCGTGTTGGTTATGGAATCCAGTCCATCTAACAACAAAGAAAGATTATTTGAATCTGTTTTGTGGGTTCAGAAGACAAAATACAGGCATATGTATAGTTATATAACAAAGGAAGCAGCACACGTACTAGTTTTTCTGGAAATTTCACTTTGCTCTTTGTGTGATGAGCCAAACAACACAGTGAATCTCTCTCTCTCTCTCTCTCTCTCTCTCTCTCTCTCTCTCTCTCTCTCTCTCTCTCTCTCCCTCTCTCTCCTTCCTTTCTCTCCTCTCTCCCTCACTTCTTCCCTTCTCCCTCTCTCTCCCTCCCACTCCCTCCTCTCTCTTTGTTTGTTTGTGTGTGTGTGTATGCATGCATGTGTGAAAATATATACACTCATGCTCCATATAAAGATGTTACAGACTACAGTGGACCCCTTATAATGAGTCCCATAAGATGATAGTGTTTATTAATATTGTGGACATCTGAGCTTGCATGAATACTCTCTGGATCACACAGGGTAAAATTGTGTATTTCTCAGAATACATTTGGTAAAGAGATGTGTGACCGTGTGTGTGTGTTTACAATTGAATAATAATACTGTTCATTATGCATCATAACTTTTCAGAAAAGCATACAGATTGCCCCTTCTAAGCACTTATTGTTCTTATGAAGGGGTTTTACGGAAGGAACACAAAGGCACATGAGGTTTAGTCCTTTAGATGGTAAGGACAGGGACAGGGTGCAAACCCAGGCAGTCTGATCCCATTGCAGGACTCTGTCTTTCTAGACTCACTGTTCTAAGAAGAGATGGGAAATGGGTGGAGCAGGCACAGACTCTGACTGTCCCAGATCCCACTGAACTCTGGCAGAGTAGGACTGAGTCACTAGGATCTTCAGGAACTGGAGGAATAGATGCCATTCAAAGAGCGTCCTATGACTAACAGAATAGATAACTGATAACCAGTGTTGGTGAGGGCACAGGAGAAAGAATCCCTCCGCACTGCTGAACGGACAATAAATTGGTTCAGTCTTATGAAACCCAGTATGTAGTTGCCCCTCATATTAAAATAGAACCAGCATGTGACCCGGATATCCCACCCATGACTATCCATCCAAAGACTATGAAATCAGTATCCCAAAAAGCACACCTTGTTCACTGTGGCACAGTACACACAGGTACACACAGTGGTAACTATACGAAGCAGTGGATGAGTTCCTCAACTTGACTGTGGTAACCACTTCACAACGCATATGTACATCAAGTCACTATTATTAATACACACATATATATGTTTTGTTAATTATAACTCAACAAAGTTGGAGAACTTGTAAAAGAAATGAATGAAATAGCACACCCACGGCTTCCGTCTTCCCACTCCACCTTCTTCTTCAGGAGCTTCTAGCGCTGATGTGTATTTATGGTTTTCTTTCATTGCTTATTCTGTGCTGCCCCCGGGGAGTGTAAGCGCTCCAGGGTGGCCATCAGCGTCGTCGTCTCTCATTGCCAGGACCTGGAGTACAGTGGGTGCCCAATGTATGCTGGAATGTTGGAGGGTCTGAGTGTCTGTCCACGGTTGAAAGGCAGTACGACAAGAAAGCTCGGCTTGTGTTTCTGCTGACATCAGTCCTGCCTGACCTGTGAGTGACTCTCAGGCAAGAGATAAATGAGCAACAAGAAACAAGTGGTGGCCAGAACCAAGGAGATGGGGCTGTTAATGGTGCTCCACGTAGGGGGGAGAGGGGCAGGTCTCATTGCCCACAAAGGGCCGTTCAGAGAGGCCCTTTGGTGGCAACACTTGAAGAGACAGGTGAGGTCTCACAGGAGACTTGATCTTTCCTTGGCACTGCTGAGGCTGACTAGGAAACAGACGCCAGTACTGACACCAGAATTTCATTATGCCAGGAAAACACTGGGGACAGTTCGGGGGGGGGGGGGGCAGTCCCTGTAAACGCTGCAGCCAGCAGAGAAATGATCTGAGTGAGGCAAGAAGGGAATCGGTTTAACCCAGCTTAGTTAGTTGGTGTGGGTTCTAACTTCTAGAGCCTGATACCGGTCAGTTTATTTTGTAGGCATTTAAGTACAGTACATTTTTAGAAAAAAAGGTTTCCTGGTAGCAATTACGTCAATCCCATGTGTGCAATAAAGCTTAAGGCAGAGCAAGGGCCCAGGGGAGGACCAGATGTGGTCTCGGTCATACAGAGACCACATCCTAGAGGTCACTAAGCTATAAAAGACGTGTGACATCTTCCCTTAGGATGGGTTCTATTGAGTGAGAACCCTCAAGCTAAAAGTCTAGGAAGGAAGGATCTGGGATAAGCAGAATAGTCTGGGGGATTCGGGTGCAGCCTAGCCCTCCAACTAGCACAACTCACCAGGCTATTAACAGAATCCACTCCCAGCCTTCTGGGTGGAAAAAAGGTATAAACATCCCTTCCATGAAAGAGACAAGCCTGAGTGCTTCACATTTCTGCTTTCCTTGGTGCTTGTCTGTGAGCACAGGGATCTCATGCCCTCTACCCAGGGTGGGCAGGAAGAGTATGTTGTTGAGTAGAGGCTCCCAAGACTCAGCAGCCTGCCACCAGGAGTTACCTTTCTAGACCTTTCTCCCTGCCCCTGAGTGCTGCCCGCCATCTGTAACATGGGAAAAAACGCTGCCTACCTCATGGCGTCATGGTGAGGCCTGGAGGAGGCAGCTTTAGGTAAGGTGCTGGGGATGGTAACTGTCCTGTACGTGTTATCAGTACACAAGCTAAGACTGCTTCTGTTGTCACCCCCCCCAAGGGAGGTGTGGACAAGTGACCTGTGCTTTAAAGCCATGGGAACCCCAGTGTGAGGAACTAAAGAGCCAGTCAGGCGCCAGAGCCAGTGCTCTCCGTCAGGTGGCCATGCCACCGTCCCTTACTTGACAGATCCAAGACCCAAGAACGAGCATGGAGGCAGCTGGATGAGAATCCTGACCCCATCATTCACCAACAGGGCATGCATGTGTGGATGTGTGCATAGGCTTTCTTCATGTGCATGCATGTGTAGGCATGTGTGTGTGTGCCTGTGCGTGTGTGTACATATATAGTCTGTGTTAAACCTGAACTCCTGAGACCCATGAAAATCTAAAATTGTGTCATATCACATTATCCCAGATACTAGCCAGAAACAAAGGGATGATTTGGGGATAAGTTCCTCAGCCAAGGCTGCAAACACTTGAAAAACCTGTTCACCTGCTCTTCAAAGCCAGAGTGCTTTACAGTCACAAAAACTGAGCACCTCTGTGCCTGTTAAACAGAGATACCAAAGAGTATTTAGAGACACAGCAAGGGCTGGTCTGCATTGTTGGATCCACAGAGACTAGGCTCTGACTTCATTTTATGAGCGCAAGTTGGTGTAAGTCCTTGTCTCCTAGTTTTGGGGGAAAGCCTTGTCTTTAGGCACTTGCTTAGATCTACAGAGGGCATTTCCTGAGATTGACCACTAGATGGCAGGAGTGTTCTTTCTCACCCCACTTGAGCGGGCAGGCTGCAGAACCTTACCCTGCGCGGTACCCCATTATTTCCTCCTTCATTCTCTCCTCATGGAAACCTCGGACTAAAGGACACAGTCTACCCCAAATGCTAACCCCAGCACCCATCACGTGGCCTCAGAAGCATTCGCTGTCCTTCCTATTGTTACTTTTTCCATTTTCACAGAGAAGGGACTGAACACAGGGATGCTGATGATCTGAAGCCAGGCTGGGGGAGCTGCTTGCCAACTCAGCATTGGGCCCTTCAGCCTCCCTTCGTGGGTACCAACCACTGCCTTGGCTCCCTGCATGGACCCTGCCGTGTCTATCGGCTCTCATCGTTCAGGCACTGTCTTAGTCCCCGTGTGATCTTAAACCAATTATTTTGATTTTCAGATTTTTTAAAATACCCGGTTTTTCACGTGTATAATAGTGGCTGTAATACCTTCCTTATTTGAGGAAGACTTCAGAATCAGAAACCGGGCCAGAGTAGAGGCTGCGAATGGTGCTCACTATTGCTAAAGCCCTCTGTGTTCATATAACTTCCCTCCTATCTCTCCACAGCCACGCAATATTCACAGCTCCTGTCCTCAGGGAACTAACTCACAGTCCATATTTTCCTAGATTCATACATGGAGCACTTGGACCCCTTATGTCTCTTTTTTATAAGCCACAAGGATTTAGGTGGTATCATCTACTCTTCCGGTCCCTCTCCACGAAAGACAACATTATTGCAGACACAAAACTCAGGCATCTTGTCCTCCCCCGGGATGCTATTATAGAAACTGAGCTACAAGCTACCCGACTGCCGCTTTCACACGGCCTGTAACTGGCTTTGAGATCAAAAGGTTTTATAGGGATGCCCAAGGCACTCGGGAGGGAGGCACACGGTGGGAAGCTGGGGTCTAAAAGCTCATCTGTCTCTGTTTAATTTTTGTCTGATTTATATTTGGGGGCTATACATAGTTTCCTGATGAAGAAAATCATTGGTGACAGCTACTATAAATGGTAGGCAGGGGATGAGTTTGAGACAATTCAGGAAAACCTTCAGGCATGAGACTGGGAGCTGGGGTGTGGGCTTCACTCAGCGTTCCAAGGGTCTAACATCCGGAGTGCAGAACTTAACTTCTCCTGTGTCCTGTGGGCAGGGAAAGACCCCTTTGCTGGGCTTCTGTAGAGGACAAGGCTAAGACTTTCTCATCCCTGTTCTCGGAGACAGAGTTCCGAAGAAGAACAACCTAGACCAAGGCTTAGTCTGCTGATCTCTTTCGGATGTGTTTTAAAATCAGTTTCTCAGGAAAATGGAATTTAAATTTTTTAATTTTCATTTTATTTATTTATTTATTTGAGACAGGGTCTCTATATGGAGCCTTGGCTGTCTTGGATCTTGTTCTGTAGACCAGGCTGGCCTGAACTCTTAGAGATCTGCCTGCTTCTGCCTCCCAAATGCTGGGATTAAAGGTGTGCACCACCACCACCCAGGTTAAATTTTCAGCTTTAACAGTTTAGGGGTTATGCAGAACCTTGTCTTCTGTCACCATCAGCGTGACTAATCGGGGATCGAGGAGGCCATTAGTCACGTGTCCCACAGTCTGCGCTTAGGATTCTGCCCTTTCTGTGTTGCAGTGCCCTGGTTCCCAAGGACCATTCAAGAGCTGGACAGATTCGCCAATCAGATTCTCAGCTATGGAGCAGAACTGGATGCAGACCACCCCGTGAGTCCAGGGCCCTGGAGGAGAGTCTTCCAACCTTCTCTCCATCTTCTCTTCCTTCTCCTTCCTCTCACATCTTCAGCTTGGAGCAATGTGCTTGTTTATTTGGTCAAGAAAAGATTACTGAGTCCCTACGTATGCCCGGGCTGGGAAAGCAAAGATTAACGGGACCACGAGATCTCATTGTCCTCATGAATGTGGTCATTACTGTTGGGGTGAATGTGAACCAGTGGCCAGGAAATGCTATCCCTGTACAATGGCGTGAACTTCTATTTCTGTCTTTGTGTATTTCATGGACATTTAAATCCAGCACAGCTAGGGCCAGACAGTGCAAGAGCTGTGCAGAGGGCTCTAGTCAGGTGAGGGAGGAGGGGCATTTGGCTGAGAGGATCACATCTGCTGTGAGGCGGTCCTCCGGGATGGAGATGAGTGGGTGGCGCTTCAGGTATGACAGTGAGTGAGCTGAGACATGCAGAGTGGTGGATTTCACTGCGCCCTGCATCTTGCGGGCAGAGCCAGTTTTTGAAATGGGTTCTCACTAGAGGACTAGATCAGTGTGTGTGTGTGTGTGTGTGTGTGTGTGTGTGTGTGTGTGTGTACGTGTGTGTTAGGTGGGATCTTCTTATTCCTTCTCCTTCTCTGGGGTCAGTGGTCCTTGGGGGTGAAGAGAGGTGGTCTAGCCGCTTCTTTGGGTGAGCAGTGCGTCATTATGACCCTATGTTCTCTACTCTCTGTCAGGCAGTGGACTCTCTGACCATTTTAACCAGGAAGCATTTTATATTAACAAGGTTTTAGTGTGACTGGTGCTGGGGCATGTCTGTGCCCTGTCCAGAGTCTCCGCACAAGCTTGTGGGGTCTAATAACCAACAGAAAGCTTGCTCTTCCCAGAGGCAGTTTCCTGTAAGCAGGCTGAGGCTTCCATCTAACAGACAGACACAGTGGTGCCAGGTATCTGCTCTAATGTTCCTTGTTGATCGAACCTGGGCTCCTTGGACCCTTACCCCAGTGCTCAGGGTAGTTGAAGACACAGGCTTGGCTGGTGACAAGAAACCCAATCTCCTGCATGCCAACAGATGGGGAGCCATAGGCCAGCCTTTCTGGTGCATACTCCAGCCCAAGTAGTAAACCTTGTGAGAAGACTTGAATTGCATGAGGAAGACAGTGAAGACTCCAGGGCTTTGTAGTGAGACTCTGTTTCTAAAACTAGAAACCAAACGAGACCAGACCAAAACTAGATCAAATCAAATGAAATCAAACTACACTGAAAAGGCCAGCTCTGGAGGGACAGGTTCTCTGTTGTCTTTCTGTATATGACACAGTCTGTTTCATGGAGCCCAGCGACAGCAAAGGACACACTGGCCACACCTTGATGTCCCCTCTAACAAGCCTCTCAGCTGTGGGCCCTGCAAGCGAAAACAGCTCCGGAGATTTCTTCCCGCCCCCAGGAAAGCAAATCTGATGCACACATGAGAACTTCTCCTCTCTCACCAGCCCCATCGTCCTGCCTTGACTCTCTGTTCTTCCCACTGGCCTCAGTCCTAATCATTTGGGTGGGTGGGGGGGGGAGAGGCCAGTCCAGAGAGAGAGGGACATGTCCTTCCCTGTACTGTCATGTCCCCTTAGAAACCAAAGCTGCCCTGAAAACCTCTCTGGAATCCATTTCTCTTTGCCAACCCAGGCCACAGCTTTGGCTTCCCAGACTCTCTGTGTCATGAATTTTATCATAAAAACACAACTTATCAGGTACACGGTCCCCCTGTAGTGGAGGCGCCAGGCTCTCTCTGTTCCTTCGGTCTTTCCTCAGAAGCCTGGAACAGGGGCCAAGCACAGAGCAAAGGCGGCGGGTGTTTGCCTGCAGCCGCCAGTCCCTACAGGCCCCACAGCCCCCACAGGCCTGGCCTCAAGGTGTGAACGGTCAGCAGACACCAGGCTAGCAGTGAAGGGGCTGTTCTTCTTCAGGGACCCTCTGTTCTACTGTGTCCCTTGTAGTCAGCATGATCCCTTCCTCCCCTGACCCCCCACCCTTGGCAGGACGCGTTTGTGTTTGACCTAGTACTCCAGAGCCTCCCAAACAGCCACTCTGTGAACGGAGGGAAAGGGAAGATTGTTCTGGAAATCCAGGGTAAAGGCACTCTGCCTTCAGCTTCAGCTAAGTAAGGAAATGGAATAGGATGGCCAACTGTCCTTCACTCGGTCCCTCTTGCCTTATTTGTTCCTCTCTCCCTCCCTCCCTCCCTCCCTCTCTCCCTCCCTCCCTCCCTCCCTCCCTCCCTCCCTCCCTCCTTCCTTCCCTCCCTCTTCCTCCCTGTCCCTTCTTCCTTTCCACAAGTATTTATCAAGCTGCTGGCATTTCCAGCTAACCTTTCTTGATCACTGTCTGTGTAGTAGGCACAACGCTAAACGCTTGGCACATGGTTCATTTTAGTGCCAGTCGGCACCCTGGAGGGCTGGGCTTCTCGTGGTCAGGTGAGGGTGCTCAGGAAGTTGTGTCTGTGAGCTGTGCTCCACCCAGGTGGGAAAGGGAGCTGAAGCGATAAGAAGATCCAGCAGTGCCCACACGCCCCTCTAACTACAGAGCAGAAGAGGAAGAACACGGACTTTTCTGAGCGATGCCAAGGGAACCTGAGGTAGCAGCTACAAGCTTGGTGGGCAGAACCCCAGTGGGTGTGCTTGATTTCCGTTCCCCAAGTTGACCATGCTGTGCCCTTACCTGAGCGGCTCCTCCTCAGAGTATCGTCACTGTTCGTTCTCACTGGCAACCTTCCGCTGGTCTTTCAAGGCTGCACTCTTCCCTCTAGCTCCCGAAAGCCACGCTCGCATCTCTTCGCCAGGCTACAGCATTGCGTTCTGTTATCATAGGAAGGACCACGTGCCTGTGGGTTTACTGACGAGCGCGAGAGTTCTGTCTCGCATGGTTCAAGGGACCTCGTGTCATTTTCTATAATGTTTTATGTTCCTATCAAGAGAATTCAAGTGGTCCTTCTTCTTTACAAAATTTCAATGCCTGTTATCTTTTATTCTAAATGTTAATTTACATAAGGGGGGGCTTGGTGATGTGCACCTTTAATCCCAGCATTTGGAAGGTAAAGGCAGGCAGAGCTCTGAGTTTGAGGCCAGCCTGGTCTACAGTGTGAGTTCTAGGATAGCCAGGGCTATGTTGAGAGACCCTATCTCAACATTTTTATAATTATTATAGAGAAATATAGAATGTGTGTACATGTATGATGTACGTGTATAAGTGCATGTGTGTCCTTGCACTCCTGTGGAGGCTTGAGAACTACTTGAGGGCATCTGTTCTCTCCATACATCTTGTGGGTCCCAGGTACCAAACTCGGGTCATCAGGCTTGAGGAACAAGTACCTTATGCAGCTGCAGAACCATCTGGCTGGCTCTGTAGATGCCTTTAAAAGGCCCGAGGGTGTGTGAAGAGACTCAGAGTCCCATTCCAGAGTGCAGCTCCCTATGTTCTGAGCCAGACCCCCCAGCTTTCATGGTTTTGCCTTTTTGCACTGGTGTGCCGTTCTTTGAGGGCCAGTTCTGTGCTCACATGATGTTCTGCCTATGTGACCTAACCTTGTCATGTGACTCGGTGAAGCAGGTGTGATTAGTGATCTCATTTTCCTTACGTGGGAACTTCAAGGGGTAAACTGACGGACCTGAGGCCATGCCCCCAGTGAGTGCAGCAAGGCGGTTTAAAACCCATGATCTCCTGTTTGTGAGCTTTAACCCCAGCTGTGACATGAGGAAACGGTGAACTAGATCTGTCAGTCTAGAAGAATCCTCAGAAGGCATGTCATTAATACCCCTAGGTAATACATTTTCTGAGACCGAGAAAAGGGATTGCATATAGACTCTGCTGGTGTCATAACTTATTTTAGACTTCCCCCTCCTCCTTCCGACCCCCCTCCCCTTCCCCACTTCCTCACCGACAATATTTTTTCCTGTCAAAACATACTTGGTTACATGCAGGGCAACCTAAATCACTGCTATTAGCTTAATTGCGGCAGGGTGATTATAAATAAACTACTTGAAGTGCCGGTGAAATTGCTGCTATTAGTCTAAATTGAGACAGGCTGATCAGTCACCACCAATTACAGCGTAACACAGAATGCGTTTCATGGGGATGGATGCGGGGACTGTGTGGTCACCTGGCAACCCAAGAGATGGAAAGTCCCTAGAAGGAGAAGCTTCAAGGTCACAGATCCTACCAGACAAACCTTTTGAGACAAAGCCTCTGAGATCTGTTTGGTGGGAGCACTTTGTAGGTTGATAATGAATGTTTTAGAGATACGGGACCAGAAATGAGCATAGTAGGAGACGTCCCCCAAGTGACGACTCTCTAGAACACGCTACACATGTCTGTTCATGTACCGGATCTCCTGACACTACCCTAAAGTGATCTGAAATGGAGTTAGAGTATTATTTTGTTTCCTTCCCATTACACACACACACACACACACACACACACACACACACACACACACACACACACACTACATACTTGCAGCAGAAAACTTCAAAAATGTACCTAACATTGCTGGATAACCGCTATCTCCCCCACCTCCAAGGAGCATTTGTTCCAGGTAGGTGAATGTCTTCCATCATTACACTTACATATTCCCCTCAACATGGGAACTATCTACTAGATACATAATTTTGCACTGAGCTTTTATTTTCACAGGTGGAAAATCCATAAAGGACCCAGACAAGGCACATTAATGATGAACAGTAGTTGAGTGGGGGTTGAGAATTAGATGTGGCCGATCCTTTCCTGGAGGAGGTATGAACGGGAAATCCTTCCATTTCTGCTTCCAATCCCAAATCTCAACTTGTCGGTTGGAAAAGCTCAATGAAAATGCTGTGTTTTATTTTTTATTCGATTATTTTATTTTACACTTCAGGACCCTTCAGCCAATGGCCTAATAGGGTTTCACTTTCTACCCTCCTGAGATCAAAGCAGAGTTAGACATTCTCCAAAGTGCCTGATGGTGTGAAAACCTTTCTTTTATATTTTGAAGGGCTGGAGAGAGATGCATACTACCGTCTGTCAAGACTGACTAGTCGAGATGACAATTGTTAAATTTGAATTGATATTTTGAGCTCAAGTAGGAAGATATGGCTAAGTAAATGTTTATTGTTTAGTCTAGTAGAGATGTTCCCCCAAGGGTGTGCCGTGATGCTTGTAAATTAAATCATAGGGTCCAGTTTTCTTCTTCTTTCCTCAGCATAAATGAACCCTATGTTGATTGCAAGTTCTTAGGTTCCTAAAGCCTGGTGTCATGGTATACACGTATAATCCCAGTACGCAGGATCCTGGGGCAGGATGATGACAAGCCAGCCTGAACCACGGAGTAAGACCCTGTCTCAAAAATTGACAGTAAACTAACACAAGCCCCCAAGTTCCCTGTTTCTTTTATTTTTAAGATTCATTTTATTTTTATTTATGTATAGGTGTGTGTGTGTGTGTGTGTGTATGTGTGTGTGTGTGTATGTGTGTGTGTGTATGGTACCTGTGTGTGAATGCCCATGGAGCCCAGTAGAGGATGTAGTAGCCCCTGGAGTTGGATTTACATGTGGCTGTGAGCCACTTTATGTGAGTGCTGGAAATCAAGCCTGAGTTTCCTGGAAGAGCCACAAGAACTCTTAACTGAGTGAGGATGCTGAGCCATCTCTCCAGTCCCCCCATTTGTAATTAATGATTTCAATCCAGCCAGTGTTTTAGGGAAAACAACAGTTTGTGCTTTGTAACAACTGTGCCATAGAATCTTTAAACCGAGTAGTACTTCCCTTCACTGGGATTTGGGTGTGGAATAACTACATGGTAATTTTACTTTATTAATTGTGTTGCATTCAGGATTTTTTATTCCTTAAAATCCATTCTGGTAAACAAACTAGAAATCTCCCATCCCCATCTTTCCTCTTGTCTTTCTCTCCTTCTCTCCTTTCCCTCTCCCCATCTCTCTTGTTCCCTCTTTCTACATCAGGAATTCTTTCTATGCTCCCATGCTCCAGGTTCTCAGGTAAAATTACCTTATATAAATTGCCTTACTTTTTTTTTTTGAAACTGTTGGTTGATGCTGATATAAAAAACAAATAAAACCCAACAAACCAGTCAAGCAAAGAAAACAGAGGCAACATTTGGAAACCAGGGGCTATCAACATTCTTCAAAAGCATCTTTAAACACTGCCTGTGACACAGCCTGAGTTTTCAAGTCATTCAGCCCATGGTTTGGAGACAGATAATTGCAAATTAAAGTGATTTCTGGAAGAGCTTGTTGGGAAATGTCTGCAGGGAACAAAGACAAGTTCTATGGCGATGGACCAGTTTCTCGTTTCAGCAAATTTCAGACCATAATGAACTTTTCTGTAAAGCACCCTTCTCCTCATTTGGGACACTTTCAGCTCCTGATGTGCCCCACTCCACCCTAAACACTCAGAGACACACTTGGCCTCTTCTCATTTGAAAATGTGCTGCTTGACACTTCTGGGAAGACTGCCTGCCAGTCAGTCTCAGAGAAGTCACCAGCATCCTTCTGTCTGGGATAGTTTGCTCTGTCAGTGGAACGCCTGCCAGGTCAGAAAGGTTCATGAATACCGAAGTGTAGTGAAAAGAACAGAGAGCTGAGTGATCCAAAGCCTGGCCTCCCCATTATGGATCCACTCCCCCAAGTCTCTTGTTGATTCTGGGAGAATACCCACACTGATCTGCCCGACAACTTTATGGCAAAAGCTGTCACAGCTGTAGACACCTGGTAAATGACATTTTAAAAAATTGCCAGCAGGGCATGGTGGCACAAGCCTGTAATCCTAGCACTTGAGAGGCTGAGGCAGGAGAGTTCAGGCCGGTTTGAGCTATCCAGAAATATTTTATTTCAAGAAAATAAAATGCAAAGCATAAAGTTGCCATGGCAGTAAGTGCATACCCATTTGTTTACCAAGAAATGAGGAGGAGTCTCCATATTAATTTCCTTAGTGGTTCTTTTTTTAAAAAGGAGACTGTGGAGACAGCTCATCTAGAAAAGAACAGATGTACAGGTATGATGACCCAAGTTCAGTCCCCAGCATCCATGTGAAGAGCTGGGCATGATGTCACATGCCTATCTCATAAAACAAGGTGAACCTTTCCTGAGGATTGACATCCAATCTATATATATTTCAACACACACACACACACACACACAGAGAGAGAGAGAGAGAGAGAGAGAGAGAGAGAGAGAGAGAGAGAGAGAAAGAGAGGTGCACATGAGGAAGCATTAACAAATACACACCACTTGCCAGAAATTGATTGATTATTTAATGTCTTCAACACAGACATCTAACTTGGCTTGATCCAGTTAGTTTAGAAACTAAGAATGGTATAGGTGACATTTCTTTAAGATCAGATTATGTCTGTAGAGATTGGAATCTCAGGGTGGGGAAGATTTCACTGCATTGAAGGTGTGGCTGAGTGTGTGTCACTCACAACAATGGGAAAACCCCCTCTGTGTTTAACTGAGACCGTGTGTTAGAGCATCATCAAGGAAAAGAGATATTTGCCATCATAGCTGAAAAACTTCCACTCAGATTGGTGATAGAGGTGCCATGTAGGTGGAGTTTTTTGTCAGGACCACCAGCTCCCCAATAAAGGACATGGAGACTTATTATTAATTATAAATGCTTGGCTGATAGCTTAGGCTTGTTACTAACTAGTTCTTACTACTTAAATTAACCCAGATTTCTTATCTATGTTCTACCATGTGGTGGTGCTTTTTCCAGCCTGGCAAGTTCATCTTGCCTCTCTCCAAATCCTGGTGACTTGACCCTTCTTCATCCCAGTGCTCTCTCCCTCTCCACAAGTCCCGCCTAACTGCTTCCTGCATAGTTATTGGCTATTAGCTCTTTATTAAATCAACGAGAGGAACACATCTTCACAGTGCACAAAAAGGTTATTCCACAACAGTGCCAGGCCTCTCCCTCTGCAGACCTGAGTCATCAAGTGTCTTCTGTCTCCTAGGGCTTCAAAGATCCTGTGTACCGGGCAAGACGAAAGCAGTTTGCTGACATTGCCTACAACTACCGCCAGTAAGTCTCCCTGTTGGACCACTGAGAGAAGAACATACACCTAACCCTTACTCGAAGTTGGAAACAATCAGCCCAGAACACCCTGCTTTGCCTTTGTGTTTGTGTGTGTGTGTGTGTATTTGTATGTGTGTGTATGTATGTGTGTGTATATTTGTGTTTGTGCATATGTGTATGTGTGTATGTGTATATGTCTTAGTGACACATTTTTAAAAAATTGCCTCTAGGTCAAACGGAAGTACCCACTGCCATAGCCCAGCTCTCTCCCAAGCTTTGCTAGCTCAGTATCCATTGTGTCTGGAATGATTGGAGAGGCTTCCATCCTGAATGGAACAGCCTCTGGTCTTCTCCACATTAGACCAAGAAGAAGAAAGCTGGCTGCTCCAGTGAACTAAGGAGCCCTGGAGCCTTTGAACTAGCCACACTCCCATGCTCTACTAATCTTGTTGACCCAACCATGTCAGGCAACTATCAGATGAGATTTTTTTTTCCTGTTCAGAATTCTATCATTTTATCCAATAGGAAATGGCCATATCAAATGTGTTGTTTGGGAACATAATGACTTTGCTGTTCTGGGTCCTCAGGGACTATGTAAATTGTGACTTGGGAAACTTGGTGTTCTGAAGACAGCAGTTTCTGAGTTAAGGGAAAAAGCAAAGACACGCATGAAAAGAAACTCCAGAGCTGTCCCGGAGACCGAGGTACTGGGACATCACTTTAACAGCTTTGGTAGGACATAAGGAAATGCTGGGCTTTATGGGGTAAAAACAAATCTACCTCTGGATGGAGAGACATTCAGAACATCACCGCTTCTGAGTGACTCCTCAGGGTGGAAGGATCCAGACTCATGTGGCCTTACTCAGATTAAGGTCCATTTGGACCCTGCCTTCTGTTTAGCAGAAATGAGGGAACATGGTGACCTTTCTCTGTCCTCACCTTTGCCCCACTAAGTCAGTATAGGCAAGAACACTTCTCACAGTCAGGTTGATTGTCATCTCTTTGCTGAGTATTTGGTGATTTGCTAAATTTCACACACACACACACACACACCTCATTTTTTCAGACGAAGAAACAGAAGCTGATAGAAATTAAATAATTAATGGGTGACAAAGGCAGATTTTAACTTTATCTGTCCCCAGAATTAATCTAACCATCCCCATGGAGTCTAGTAACCCCAGGCCTAAAAGCAGGTTCAGAACTCAGGGTCTCGTTCCATCTTTCTGGCTCACTCCCTTAGGACTGTTCTTGTTTACAGGCTTGACCTCATCTTCTCAGAGACAGATTCCACGTGATGTCCCAACTCAAACAGAAGTTCTCGCTCTTGCCTGCAGAGTCAGCCAAAGTTCTGTGACTGGGTCTCGATAGATCTGAGTAGACACGGACCCGTCTGTCAGCCAATCACTGGAGGCAGGCTAAAGAGACTGTGATTGGATAACCCTGACCACACTCTGAAATGCCACAGGCTGAAAGAGGTGGGAGGTGCTTTATTGCAAGAGGGGGAAGAGATGCTGGGTCACTGGAAGAGAAAGGGGACAGATGCATGTTCAAAACGCCACCACTAACAGAAATTGGTTGCAGAAATACCAGCTGCCTGTCTTGTTTTTTGTTTTTACTTTTATTGTTTTTTATTTATCTGTTTATTATCTTTGTGGTTGTGGGTGTGTGTGTGTGTGTGTGTGTGTGTGTGTGTACCTGCCACGACTCATGACAACTTGTGGGAATCAGCTCTCTCTGTCATGTGGGTTCTCAGCTTAGCAGCAAGTACCCTTGCCTACAGAGCTACCCTGCTGGCCCCATGAATGCCTTTCTTTGAAATGAGAACTAGTTGTTTTAATGATCAATGGTTATTGCCAGTTCCAGTATTAGGAACTTGTGAATTTCCCAAGTCATAATTTACATATATACACACACATATATTCCTATATATTTATATATATACATATATGTTTGTGTATATGTGTATATTACTTTATGCATAACATTTCATATAATCTTATCTGCATTAAAAATACATGTTAACTGCATGCTCCTAGCAGTTTACTAAATTGCCAGAAAATGGCAGGGCTGAGTTTTGGTCAGTTTCTGTTTCCAAAGTCCTTTTGGTTTTCCTCCATCGCCACTTAAGCCTGGATTATGGTGTGGTCTTAGGCAAGGCTCACCTGACACTGTCTTTGTGGTCCTGTTGGTTGACCAGAAGATTCTCTCAGCTTGAGCCCTTTTCGTTTCTCAATCACTAATCTGTCTTTCCTCCCCAATCCTGGACCACCTTTCCGTAGAAAATAACAAGTCTTTGCGCTAATGTCCTTGGATGAGCTACAATTTTGAAAGTGCAGGAGGAGCTTAGTTTGGAACCAGATCTGCAGTTCCAAGGTAAACAGTCCCACTTTGTCCCAGACTCTGTGTCCCTGATGACGGAGCAGGGTTGCAGCCCAGGGAACAGGCCCTGCGCTGCTGGGAGGTCAGGCTTTGTTTGGTTTTCGTTGTCTTTGGGACACAGCTCAGAAGCTTCCAGACTAATGAATCTTGAATTGTAGCTTGCGTCAGTCACCTAGGGAGCTTATTAAGATCCACCTGTCCGTGGCTTTCCCTGCTCCAGTGCATCAGGACTGTGGAACAGGGTCTCATTAGGTGCTTTGACACACTTGGTACTTATAAACATATCTCATACCTTAGCATGCTTATTTGCTCCTCCATCTCAATATTTATACATTTCTTACCTTTGGTCTAGAACTTTGTTAATCAACAAATCTGTGTGCTTACGACATGTAGCATCACACACACACACACACACACACCTCTTAAAGATACATAGATATGTATGCTACAGGACCTTAGCCTACATTTAAATAGCTTCGTAACCCCCCAGGAACAGAAACACCAGCTCAGGAGGTGCAAGCTCCCCAGACAAGTTCCAGACACACACACCCTAGCTACTAAACCCAGGTTAGCCAGAGCTGTTCACTTTAGTTGATATAATACAAGATGCTCTGGTACTTCCACTAAACGTGGGTACCCTTGTTCAGAGAGGATGCATTGTCTAGTCGTCTCAGCTGCCAATCTTTGTACTGCCCTGTACACACTGCTTTACACCTGTATATCACCTGCCTGACCCCCGAAAACAAGTTTCTACCTTGAACAAACAGTTGGACTGTTAGAAGAGCAGAAAGGCCAAATGACTTCCTCGGATGATAGCAATTCCTCAACCAAACCATGTTTTCCCTTGGAAACCAACACAGCAGTGTTTCCTGTGAGATTTTTCTCTTTCCAACAATGCTTGAAGTCCATGCTGGTCAGGGGTGGCACCTCACGAGCTGTGGGGCTGACTCCCTCTTCTGACCTTACCACATTGTGTGCCCTGACCCTTCCCTGCTGGAGACACCTGTTCTGTGTCTGTATTCTAGTGGGCAGCCCATCCCTCGGGTGGAATACACAGAGGAAGAGAAGAAGACCTGGGGGACAGTGTTCAGCACACTGAAGGCCTTGTATAAAACACACGCCTGCTATGAGCACAACCACATTTTCCCACTTCTGGAAAAGTACTGCGGGTTCCGTGAAGACAACATCCCCCAGCTGGAAGATGTTTCTCAGTTTCTGCAGAGTAAGTCCACATCGGGGCCAAGCCCTGCAGGCAGTGGGGTGGGGGAGTGGGGGTGGGGTGGGGGTAAATGAAGGCTGCTGGGAGTAGTTGTGATGTAGTGCAGGCTGAGTCTCCCAGGAAGAGTCCAGCTGCATTGTCTCCTGCCTTACGTCTCACCTCCATTATTGATCTTCTTCCACCCAAGCAAGAATGTCAGGTGTGGATTGTTGCCATGTAATTGTCTCTGAAAGGATTTCCTCTCATACCCTAAGCCCGAGGTGCCCAGTCAGTTTTCCCCCTGCGGTGCCCACTGTTAGGAAATGGCTGCAATGCCCATTCAAGGAAAAAATGTGATCTTTGTGGGCCAGGGCCAAGAGTCCCTCATTGTGAGTTTATTCATCTGGGATGGATCCTGCCTTTGACCTTTTCGGGTTGTGTAAATCTGCCTTCATGTTGTCACCTGCCAAACAGACACAGTCGCCCTGTTGGCATCCGTCACAGGGAAATTACGAAAATGGAGTGAGACGTTGCATATGAAAGCACTTGGTACAGTGCTGGCTGGGTCCACAGTCTGTATTCAGTGAGTCTGAGGGCTAACGGTGCTGTGAGATGCTCAGAGGTGCCTTAGCTGAGTAATGAGCCTCTGCACAGTCCTTCCAAAGGGAGATTACTGTTTTTCCTTCTGGCGAGAGGGTGTTCATTCAGCAAAACCCCAACAGTCAGCTAGTTCATATTGAACACCTACTATGTGCTAGGTAGAATAAGGAGAAGTAGGGAGATGAACCACAGTCATATAGGAAGGAATAATTATTCTGTGCATCAGAACCTCGAAGAGCTAGGAAATGGGCCAAACAAAAGTATATGGCAGGGAGGGAGCTTAGAACTGGAACAGACAAGGTGATCTTCAAGGTCTCTCCCTCTTCTAGGATAAGGCAAAGGGCAAGAGTTAAACAGAGTAATTTTCAGCCTGAAAATGTAGAGTGAAAGGGGAGAGACACAGTCCTAAAGATGGTCTCCAGTTTACTGCTGGAAGTTGTGGCCAGTGGTTATAATGATAAACATCAGTGCTAGCAGTTGCCAAGTTATATAATTACAGTCAAGAGGCTTTGAAGCCATGGGCCCCGTGGCTTGTGGCCCTGGACTAAAAGCTTTAATCCATGTCTCAACTTCCCCATCTTTAAAGTGGGGATGATAAAATGTCTTCCTCACAGTTACTGCAAGGGTTAACTTGTGCCTGGCATGTGTTAGGTAGTATGTAGCCTTAGTTATGGTCATCAGCAGTGACGCTTTCTCCTCCCAGTGTAGAGTAGATTGAGAAACAGAGCAGATGTAGGAAGTAGAGGATGGTTATCAATTGATAACTTTAAAGAAAAGTTATGGAGAGGGTGTGGTATAGATGGGTGCTCAAAAACTTCCCAAGACTTTAATCCCTGATTAGGGAAACAT
>CABHPH010159162.1:38939-53160 GCA_902168325.1 Peromyscus nudipes | reverse complement strand
GGCACACTCCACTCCTGATGTGGACCTTCAATCTCCTTGCTACTCCAGAAACATGAGAAGTAGTGGGAAAGTATTGGATCTTAATAAACAGTAACGAAAGAGACATTGACTGGATGTTTGCAATGGACTAGGCTCTGCTAAGTAATTTTTAGTTGTTGTTTTGATGCTCAGCGTGTCCCTCAGTAGGACCCACCTACATTTTGCAGGTGAGAAAACTGAATCACAGCAATGTGAGTTTACTTGACCCAAAATAGCCAGGGGAACAGAGACCGGAAGCCAAGTCTCCTTGGTAGAAAGCCCACATTCTCGGGTATTGGTTCTCTACTGGGGGTTTTGTAGCCTCTCTGGCTTCACCACAGGCTTTAAGGTTAAGGTTCTTTTCTGCTTTCCAGCTTGTACTGGTTTCCGCCTCCGACCTGTTGCTGGCTTACTGTCCTCTCGAGATTTCTTGGGTGGCCTGGCCTTCCGAGTCTTCCACTGCACACAGTACATTAGGCATGGATCTAAGCCCATGTACACACCCGAACCGTGAGTATCAATCTCCAGCTACCACTGCCAGTCACAATGGGTACTAATCCTACCTGCTCTAGGGATGCTGCTTAGGTTCATCGCAGGCTGGTCCGCATGACTCGTTGCCTGCTTTATTTGATCAGAGTTCTGAGAGAAACTTATACCCTGGGGATTTTCTTGGTCCAGATGAATTTGGATGCACAGATTCTGACATCCTGTGAACCAAGGATTGGGATCTCCTCGGGCAGCAGGAAAGGAGATCCCATCAAGCCTCAAAGTCAGACCTCTGAAGTTCCAAATAGGACAGGAACAAGAGTAGCTGAGTGATCTCGGCATCTCCTAAATACGCATCTAGATGATTCTGGTCCTTTTCCTAGATTATGTCTTGGCCAGAAGGAGAGAATGAGAGGCCACAGTGCTTCCTACTTGGGCTTCTAGCCATCTCGTTAGTCATACAAAAATTGATCCAAAGAGATCAGTATGATGCCCCAAATTAGTTCCCCTCCTCAAGACGTTAATGGCTACCTATTAGAAAGGATTTGTTGCTATTACCTGGTACTGTTTTAGATAAATGTAGCCTCCCCCCCCCTTTTTTTGACTGTTGACATACTCCAGGCCAAGAAAAGGGCAACACCTTTTTTTTTAAAAAAAAAATAAGTTCTTATTGAAAAAAAAACTGGACACATTATCCCTCTCCAGTTCAGTGAGTGACAAGGAGATTTGGGATGGGAGGAATCTGTGACCCAAAACTCACTCAGGTATCTGAGAAGAGACCCATATGAATGCTGTCTCCTTGTCTCTGCACCTCAACCCCTCCAGTCTCCCAGGACTCCTGGTGGCTCCACCTCTGCTTTCTTTCCTTTTCCTTTCTCCCTTTTATTTCGAGGGATCCTTTGCTTGGCACATGACTTCCTCTTGATAGTAAAACCCCAGGTCTGAATGAGCTATGTCTTCCTGTCCATTCTTCATACAAAATCATTAAATCTAACTTGATTTAACATGGCCCTCCTCTAAATGCTGTGCTTTCTGTTTTAGGGACATTTGCCACGAACTGTTGGGACATGTGCCCTTGTTTTCAGATCGTAGCTTTGCCCAGTTTTCCCAGGTAAGGAGAAAAGACTCGGTTATAGGGTCGAGACTGCATTACTGGAATGAGTTAATCCCTGACAGAAGGGCTGTCACATGCTCTGTAAGAGTGGGAGCAAGACACAATTCCACGGTCCTACCTGAGAAGAATCGCACCGAGAAGCGGATGTGGTTCTGTGGACCAGGCCGCACACTCGTTCTAAGAACTGCAGCCTGCGGTTGGTGATGGATCACCCTCTGACATGTCTCTGCTCAATTGGCTAATCTCAATGATCCTGTCAGGTGTGCATTGGGAGCCTTCTCACTGATGAAAGCATCTCTGATCTCTAGGCAGACGTCACCTCAGCTGCTTCCAAATTTGCCTAGTACTTCCCATCCAGTGCTCCTTTTAGAGACTTGGGTACTTCCCATCTTGTCAGGTAGTCATCTGGATGTGTACTTGAACTGGGAGAGAGGACATTTGCCAAGAGTCCAATGGCAATGATCTTATGTATAGTTGACCAGAGAAAGAAGGAAACAAAGAGAGAAAGATCAAAGAAAGTGCCCAGTGTGTCATTGCCCCCGTCAAAACAATGCCATGGCCTTGGGTCATCTTTTCCAGGTCATCTTTTCCAGGAACGAGAAAACTTGAAACTATTTTCTGATGAGCTAAAAAGTTCTCGCAATTCTCTCTCATAACTGAGAAGGGGTCTCACCATTTTGTGTGTGTGTGTGTGTGTGTGTGTGTGTGTGTGTGTAGGGGTGTCTAGGGAGATGGCTCAGCAGTTAAGAGAGCATACTTCTCTTGCAGAGGACCACAGAACTCACATCAGGCAACAAATAGCCACCCCTAACTCTAGCCCCAAAGGATATGATGACTGTGGTCTCTGCAGGCATCAGCGTTCATATGAACATTCCCCCACAGAGACACACAGGCATCCAAATAATTTAAAAAGCTAGAAAAATATTTTAAAACACAATTGGGTATCTGGGATTTTGGAAGACTGAATGATGGCTCTAAGGTACTTAGTGACCAAACCCAGAGCTTGCATGAACTAGAGCTGTGTGAACTGGGACAAGTTGTGAAGCCATCCTGTGTCTCAGTTTCCACGTATTTGAATGAGTAAAATGTCTTCCTTCTTTGTCTTCTTCCTCGCTAGAAAGAATGATGATCAAAGGGTGACTTGTGAGTGAGTGCTGCTCCTGGTAGGAATTTGAGAGTAATGACATGGTGTGCAGATCTTCAAGCATTTCCCATCAGTTGCAGGAAGTGTTTCCACTATGGAACAATGAAGCTGCCACTTGATATTTGCAACAAACCAAATAAAAAGTTCAACTGATTCCTTGACTCCTTAGCAGACTTAGGCTCTCCAAACAAAAACACTTGAGACTTCCATGTGAGGTTTTGAGAATTATGGAGCTCAGAAACCATTGGACTTTAGAAGTAGGAGTGTCTGGTTGAACTTTAACTGTGGGAATGTTATTGCCAATTGTGTAGTTAGAGCTGCCAAGATATTGTTGATTTCTCAAGACAGTTTTAAAACAGGGACTTGTTACTATGACGGGAGAATTAGAAGCTTTCTCCTTGGAGAATAGGAAACTTGAGTTCTTGACACCAGAGATGCTCTGTCTAGCTGTAGAGCAGATGGCAGTCTTCTTGCATTTTGGGTAACCCTGGAGAGGAGTGGACAATTAACATCAACAGACATTGCAGGATCATCTGCATGACACTCTCAGCTTCGACATGGATGGTCCCAAGGCTAAAGTTGTTCTCTGAGAACATTTTGTTTTGATTTAGATGCAGCAGTTTCCTATCACCGTAGGACAGTATGGGGGTGGTGATGGAGTGCAGAGGGGTATTGGGGGCCCTTGTGTAAGCTCTCGGCTTACAAAGAATGATGACAAGCTATTGGGTGTTGTGGCACACACCTGTAATTTCGGCACTTGGGAGATGGAAGAAGGAAGATCAGAAATTCTAGCCTATCCTTGCCTATACAGTCAGTTTGAGGCTAGCCTGGGATACATGAGACCCTAGCTTTAAAAAATTATGTCAAGAGAAAAGGGCAGGGATTTGACCTCAGTTTATCAATGGTTTCTGTTAAACTCGGGATTGGCATATCTAGGAATAGAGTAGAGTACAGTAAGAGTAGAGATGGAGGAGAAATGGGGTAGTAGAGCCAGGCTAGGGGCTATCAGACAGTACTTTTTGTAGAGACAGTGTAGGCCAGTCTCTGGGTGGGGCCCAAAGAGGGCTATGGTGATACAGAGCATGTAGCCTCTTGCTTCAAGATAGACAAAAATCCTTAGTCCTCCTCCCTGTCAGCATTCATTCCTTTGGTGAGCTTAGCCAATCTCAAGGCTGTGGATACTATCGCTAATATAATGTTGAACATTCACATCCTCGGTTTAGACTTCAATGCTAAATTCAGACTTAGATATGAACCATCAACCTAGAGTCTCCACCCCACTTGATATTGATTAGACATCCGTATATTCCTGTCCAAAGCTGAATTTTGAATCTTCTTCAAAGCTTCTCCACCCATAGATTTCCTTGAATGAGTCCATGGCAACTCCATTCTTTGACTTGCTCAAACCAAAAACACATCTGGGGGTTAATATGGTCTCAGTCTCCCTCGTTCCACAGTTGTTTTCGATAGCTTCCTCACTGGCATCCCATCCTTGCCCTTGACCCGACAGTCTATTCTCGCAAAGTAGCTAGACAAAGTCTTCGATGACCTACAGTAGCTCATGTCCGTTCTGGAATAATTTATATACATGTGTGAAATTACCAAAGAAGAAAACACAAGTTATCAAAAATCCTAGAATGGATTTTCATTTCACTGAAAAGAAAAACCCAAGTCCTCAAATGTCTAAGAAGTCCACATGGTCCCATTTGGGATATTCGATTCAGTGTTACCCACCAATACTCTCACTGTGCTCTAGCCGTGATTGTCCCTCCCTCTCTGCTCTTTGAAGACCTCATTCCCCGTGCCTAGAGAGTGTTCCTACTAGTTGTATGCTTCTGCTTGCTCTGCAGTATCCCTCTTCCCATCATCAGTGGGACCAATAACATTCAAGTCTTTCCCCAAGTACCACCTGCTTGATGATGCTTTCCAGGGACCCAAATTAATAATGCGGTGTGACCATGCACAGGCTACCTTATTATTCCTTTTTGTAAAGGGAATGCAAAGGAACCAAGTACTGGTGACACACTTCTCTGCTCCTGAGGTCAGTGCCTCCATGCTATATGGTCCAAGCCAGAGTGGACTTCTAAGAATATGCAGGGTCAGTCTGGGCCCTTCAGAAGGTGCTTGGTTAGTCATGAATTACCTTGCCCATGGCTGGGTGCCAGGTCGGCACTGAGGGTAAAGTCTTCATATGGGCTTTGCCAATGACTCTGTTTCTCCACACACAGGAAATCGGGCTTGCTTCTCTGGGTGCACCTGATGAATATATCGAGAAACTGGCCACAGTAAGTCTCTCTTGTCCATAGCTGGATTACAGGAATGCCACGGGCTGTGGCCTTCAGACCTTTGAAGATTTCTTCTTTCCCTGGCAGTTAGGTCATTTGAAATAATGATAAGAATGTGTTAAGTTGCATTCACATGAATGAAATGTCACATTTTGATTCTTTAAGGGGCTGATTTTTTTTTTTTTGAGACAGGGTTTCTCTGTGTAGTTTTGGTGCCTGTCCTGGATCTCACTCTGTAGACCAGGCTGACCTCGAACTCACAGAGATCCGCCTGCCTCTGCCTCCTGAGTGCTGGGATTAAAGGTGTGTGTCACTGCCACCCAGCAAGGGGCTGAATTTTAAAGTGAGCTTGCATACGAATATTCCCACATACTTGTTAATAGGATCTCCTTGAAAACAACCAGCTCTAATAACTGCCCTGGAAATCCTTTGGCTCAAAGTGTGCCAGGAACTGGATGGAATTATAACTCTGTTCAGTGAATATTTACCTCTCTACCTCTGTACTAAAAGTAGCCTTAGGGTCTTTCTCAGACAGAAGGTAAAAATGGGGCGGGGCTTCACATTGCTACTGAACATTTCCTCTCACAAGAGAAGCAGGGGCCATGCGCACACAGGAACCATGGGAATACCAGATCTGCACGCTTGGCAAGTTCCTTCCTTACATTTTCCAGTTTCAGTATATCCTTCTCCAGGTATAGAAAAATGTTTCTTATCATATGCCTGGCCTGGAAGGCCAAAAAACAAAATTTTATGTTAAATTAAAAACTACAATGAATGCAAGACTAGCATTGACATGTATTTGGTTAGAAGTTTATATACTCCCTCCTTTGGAAAGGCTAGAAACTTCTAGGTTTTGGCCACTGACCATGTATCTGCTCTGAGTTTCAGGGCAAGTGGCTTATGTTTCTTTATCTCTAAAAATGGGCATAAAGTTCATTGCCCATCTCAAGAGTATTTCATGTGGCTCTAAAGAGTTAAGTTTGTGTGAATGCGTGTTTTTACATTTTAGGTATCTTAGAGAAGCAACTTTCCAAGGAGTTCTAGAAAAAGTGGTTAGAATTTATTATTTATAGGGAGTAAAGTCCTCAAATCCAGAGTACCTCATTACACCCCTCACTGATGAGAAAAGGAACCACTGTATTGGTACACTGGACTAGGAAGCCGACTGATGATGGAAGAAGCCACCATATTGATACACTTGACTGGGAACAGACCGGAGTCTTTTCTGTGCCTTTGGTTTTGTGTGCCACTGTTGCCTTAACTTTCTAGGCTGAAGGCTTGCTGTGTATGGTGAAGTCGTATTTGCTAGGCTCTGATGACCTTCTTGGGCTTAATGTTCTGCAGTCTAACAAGGAGACCTAACTGTTAACCCACCCCTAATTCTCCAAGATGGTAACCATCTCCAGCATCTCACTGAGCCCTGGTCTCCTCCTGGTGCCAGAACTCCAAGACTGCCATCTAGGCCAAGTACCAAAGACAAGTACCAAAGACATGTTGGACTAGGAGGTGCTGTAAGAAGAGGGTGTGATCATTTGGGAAGACACAGAGCAGTTGACTCCAGCAGTACCCCATGTTTTTGCGTAGCAGAGGAGTATGAACCTCATGGATTCTCTCACCATCCAATCCCTTAACCACTCACTTCTGTTCCTCGATAACATTATCAGATGAGCCCTCCCAACATAAGAATATCTTAGGAATCTATCATTCCAGTTTGTGCCAGAGACAGGAGAGTAAATGGCATGGAGAATTTTCTGTCACACAGAGAGGAACCTGTTGGGGATGTCTTTAGGAGATCCTAGCACACTCTAACATGTCTTATCACACCATGATTTATCCATCCCTGATTCAACAGGTGACAGTAGAAGAAGACAGGGGGCACAGAAGGGATGCTAGGTCTCACTGATTCCGAGCACACATCTGTGCAGACTCCTACCTACAGATATGTCCTGGTTCTTTGGGTACCTGATGTCATGTTCATCTCTTGTAAGTGTCTTTTGCTGGCTCTCTGTTCCAGATTTACTGGTTTACTGTGGAGTTTGGGCTCTGCAAGGAAGGAGATTCCATAAAGGCATATGGTGCTGGGCTCCTGTCATCCTTCGGTGAACTACAGGTTTGAGTTGGACAGAAGTACCAAGCATGGGTACTCAGAAGCGAGGATGTGGAGGCCCATTCTCATCTTGGTGGCTTTGCTAAAGTGCTATTAGTACATGGTTAGAGGTGCACTTCCTTGGGCAATTGGTACCTTAGCAGCCATGTAATCCGACCACAGCTGTGTTGTTAGAAAGAAACTCAAGTACAAGTCTACAGGACTCTGTGGAGGAGAGGCCTCCTGAGCCCAAGCTGACCTAGACATACAACTTTGTTAAGAATGCAAACATACACCGAGAACTATGGTCGGCTCTCCCAATGTCTACTGCACTCCTTATTAGAGCGTGTTTGAAATGAATTGTTCCCTTCTCATTAACTGTCGGTTTTAGGTGAGCTGTGGAGAGCTGAATCTAGCACGTGCTAAATAACTCGGTTTACTGGATTTGCACTGGGGTAGGGAAACTGTGAGATGGGAGAAGCTTTGCAGAGTATTATGGGATGCAGGTGGGAGCACAGGCCCTGACTGAACTGAAAACTTTTCACTGGGTCCCTGCAGTACTGTTTATCAGAAAAGCCAAAGCTTCTACCCCTGGAGCTAGAGAAGACAGCCTCGCAGGAATACAGTGTCACCGAGTTCCAGCCCATCTACTACGTGGCAGAGAGTTTCAATGATGCCAAGGAGAAAGTGAGGTGAGATTCCAGAAAGAAGGCCCAAGACTGACTGTCCAATTAAGATATACCCAGTGAGGTGGGTGTGAGCACTCCCCAAAGTCAAGTGGAGTGCTCTGTAAGAAGAGAGGGGAAGAGACATAGAGTAGTCAAAAATCACAGATGTGCATCACGTGAGACATGGCACCAGCTGGGTTAAAAGCTCCTTTCAGAGAGGGAAGGTGGGGAGACAGACTTAATGAACTCATAAGTAGTGTGACAGCACTTGTCATGCCCCTTTGAGCCGAAGACTGTCACCACCCTAATCTCACAAAAGAATAGGGAATGTGAGGAACAGAGGAGGTGAGCCTCTTGCCTGTGATCACAAGGACTGTAACTGACAAGAAAGGAACCCAGAAAGCTTGACTTGGGAACTTAGGATGCTGCTCTTGCCAAACCTGGGGTGACTCACTGCCTGTCCTGATAATTGTCATTTTTCAAAACAGTAGCTTTTACTTTCGTCATAGGCTAACCTAGAAATAATACCCAAGGTGTCTTTGGGGTGTCTTGTTAATTATACTGATTGATGTTCCCCATAAAGGGCTGTCCTGGGAGATTCCTACAGGATTAGGAGTCATGCTTAGGGAAGGCAAGAAAGCACCTGGATCAGAATCAGGTTGCCTGGGTTCCTTCACAGCACTGCAACGGACATTAATGGTCCGGGTACTCAGTTTCCCAAGACTCCGCCTCCTCGTTTGTAAAATAGTGGTAACTGCAGTACTTAATTCTTAGCTCTTTTGTAAAGGGTTGCTTCGTGATATTTTTAAGAGGGTTAGAGCTGTTAGAATTTAATGTGGTCCTAGGTTCATCTCAGACGCCCGATCCACACCACTGCAATGTTTTATTTAATTGCGCAGAGCTGTGTGTCTGTTTGCGTTGATTGTCAAGTACCTTAGATATTTTTCCAATCGTATTCTGTGGCTAGGTTTCATTTACTCATTTGTCTTATTTAATGCATGTATTTTGTGCTTTTACACACACGTACCAATGAAGGCTTCCCCAGCTGACCTCACTCAGTGGTATTTCACATCTCAGCCCCAGCTTCCGAGCTGCTGTTCGAGGAAGTTACAGGGCTTACAGCAAAGTAAATGCCACTCGGCTCCTTCAGCATAACCTCTCTCTAAATGAGGCCTTTGGTGTTGGTTTCAGGGCCTTTGCGGCCACAATCCCTCGGCCCTTCTCAGTTCGCTATGATCCCTACACTCAAAGGATTGAGGTCCTGGACAACACTCAGCAGTTGAAGATTTTGGCTGACTCTATCAACAGTAAGTAACTCACAGCCCCTGGGACTACCTTCTTTCCCAGGATAGAGGCGTGTCTTCTCACCTGTCCCACAGGGACAGAAGAAACATCTCCACATGTGCCATAGGTTCACCGGGAGGAAAAGAACTATGCAAATTGCCTAATCTGCCCCTTTGCCTTTGACCCTCTGGCATCCAATCCCATCTCTCACCACCACACCACCTGCCCACACCCAGACTGTCACTCTCAGATTCTCCCTCATCATTTGCCTCCCTGCCTCTTTTCTTCTAAATGTCAGTTGATATCACCCAGCCTGGAATCTCTCACACTGAGTACTAAATTCTGTCTGCTGCATTGGCTGCCCATACCCCAACTCATCAACTGCTGCTGGCCTTCTGGTCTCCCTTGGTGATGGATATTAATTATAACAGTTCCTCTGGGAACATCTCTGGTTATCTTGTTCACGTCTGGTTCTCTATGGCCACTGAAATTACCCTCTAGCAACACAGATCGGCTTCTGGTCCCTGCCCGCTCTCCTGTCTTTTGCTCAAGGCATCTTTTCTGCTTAAAATACTCTTCTTCCATGCCTACATGAGATGTCCAAAGCCAGTTCATCTTGTGTGATCTTGGTCCTTTCTTCATCTTTATAGTCTTGCTGATCTTCCGCTCAGAGGATTTCACCATTGTAGAACTGTTTACTTTCTGTGTCCCCAGTTAGACCTGAGCAGAGCTAAATATCAGGCTCTCTGTTAAGTCCCTAGAACCTAGTCTTATTCATGAGGATTATATTAGATAGTTGAGAGCTTTTGAATGAATGGGTGAGGAATGACTGCAGGGAATCACTAAGAGTGGTTTTATATATTAAATCATGTTTCTGTAAGAACAGAAAAGATTTTGTATATGCCATTAAAACCCTGCAATTCATAATATATAATGACTGCATGTATAACCCCAGCTGTTTGAGACAGAGTTTGTGGGTATTGCATGGCATGATGGCTGGCACAGCACTAAAATGTGCATCTTATGTGTCCAGAACCAAAACTACAGTTCAGTGGCATCACATGACACAGGCAGGTACCGCCAAAACCACCTGGGATTCATAATGCATCTAATTCTCAATTAGTTTTTCGTTTCCATTATCAGTATGGTGGGCAGGGTGGCTGGAATGCAAACACGGTGCTGGAGAAGTAGCTGAGAGTTCTACATCCAGATCCACAGGCAGCAGGAAGAGAGAGTGAGCCACTGGGCCTAGCGTGGGCTTCTGAAACCTCAAAGCCCACCCTCAGTGACATACTTCCTCTAAAGGCTACATCTCTTCCAACAAGTCTACATCTCCTAATCCTTCTCAAGTAGAGCCACTCCCTAATTGACCATTCATTCAAATATTTGAGCCTATGGGGGCCATCCCTATTCAAACTATCACAAGTGCTGAAAAATATTTATAGTTCTAAATTATAGCCCCAGACTAAACTTCCTAAATTTGTGCAGAGGCTTGGGACCTCAGGTGATTCTGGCATCTGGAGACTTAAATGAACTCCATTCCATCAGGTTTTTAACAGCTTAGAGTCTTGAAGCTGTTATGGATAGGTATGTCAAAAAGAGTGCACCGACCTAGGTGTTTGCTTAGAAAACTTGTTGCTTAGAAAAACCCCTTTAGTGAGGAAACAGCTTGTGAAAGGAAGCAAACTATATAGACAATCCTAGCACTCCTTACACACATAACCTGGGCTAGTGTTGGCTCTGTAACTAAGCTGTGAGAGCTCTGAAGTTTGGGGTGATGCATCCCACTGACTCTATTGGGCTTTGCATTTATTAATGAGTGGCTCACTTTTGTGCTGTTCTTCTTTGTAGGTGAGTTTGGAATCCTTTGCAGTGCCCTACAGAAAATCAAGTCATGAACAGAAAATGATGTCATGGGTAGAACTTGGGAGGTCAACCAAAAATCTGTTGATAGAAATATAATAACTACTTCCTTTCATCTGAAAAGAAAAATTTTAATTTGAAATGTTGGCTTTTATTACTTCTGCTAACACAGTGAAACATCACCAAATAAATCAAAATTCTCTTAAATGAAAGTATATTAAACCCTTCCAGTGGTAGATCTTTCAGAGTCATCTTTGATTTAGATATCTTTAACCTTCAATTTAGTTTAAAATGTAATTTCTCACTTCTCACCAATATTTATAAAAATTTGTGATCCTTATCATTCAGGATTCATTTATTTGTTTATACCTCCCAGGTAAGCCCTAATGGAATATATATATGGCTAAGTGTGAAACATAAGACTGTCCTCAGGAATGAATTATTACATTCAGTACAGATCTCAATCCATGAAGCTTAGCTTCTGCGTTCATTCACTATGGCTCTGAGAACTGATTCATTATCCTGCCTATGCAAATTTCCTGTGATTTGAGACTCTATCAAGATAGTTATAAGCAATAAAGTTTTAGATAATTATATAAAACATTCTGTGTGCTTTATTTATGTATTGTATGCTGCATATTATAGATCTGCCCACCCAATCCTGGTCCCACAACTTTTGATATCATTTTCATGTTATTTTTCAAGTATGTTTGAGAAATATTTTGAAGGAACTTGTGATCCAGAAGATATTAGCTAAAGACAGTAGAAAGCCTTTGAATGCTGGGGAAATAGCTGGATACATTTTAAAATAGTAAATCCACTAGAAAAGTGAGGATTTTATTTATGCTGGAGAAAAACATCAGTATCACAACATTTTAAAGTTTCAAATGATTCTTTGAATGAAATATTTCTCTCACTGCTTTAGAAATCCATTAGCTGGAAAATCTTGTGACACAAACTAGAGGCTTAGGGGCCCAGCCCATGGCATGGATCATTGTGATAACTGAAGTCAGTTGTGGGGAGCCAACAGACTTTGGTTTTTGTTGGTTATGAATTTTACATGAATATATGTAACATATGAGATGCAGTGGGGGATGTCATTGTCTTTGAAAGTGTGATTTAAAATTCTTACATAGTGCACAATCGATTTTTAAAGCAGTAAAGTCTTAGGGAATTTATGTGGTGCTTCTTCAAGCGTTCTTCTCCAACCAGTTGTAGCATCAACAATAAACCTGGAGCATTCTCTTATCTCTTCCCATTTAGAATTACTGGGCAAGATGCCCAGGAGCATCCCCAGGTTATTCTTTCTTTTACATTTGTCTATCTATCTATCTATCTATCTATCTATCTATCTATCTATCTATCTATCATCTATCTATCTATCTTCTATCTATCTATCTATCTATCTATCTTCTATTTATCTATCTATCTATCTTCTATCTATCTATCTATCTACTTACTTACTTACTGGGGTCTGGGTACATGTGTCATGTGTGCATGCCTGTGTGTTTATGTGTGTGCAATTATATGCATGTGTAGATGTGTGTGCCTGTGATTGCTCATCTCAAGGTCAGAAATCAATGTTGGGTATCTCCCTCTGATATTTTCCACCTTATTTTTTGAGGCAGGGTCTCTCATTAAACCTTAAGTCAAGTAGCCCATGATCCTCTGCTTTCCACTTCTCCATGCTGGGATCACAAGTGGGTGCAGTCACACCCGACCTTTTGCTTGAGTGATGGGGATCAAACTAAGGACCTCATGTTTACACAGCAAGAACATTACCCACCAAGCTATCCCTTTGCCCTGCAGTCTAGGATGAAAAAAAAATGGAAGAAGACACACAGAAATGGAGAGATGTCCTATGTTTATGAATTAGAAGAAGTAATATTGTTAAAAAGTCCATTTAAGGATGTTTTCCCCCTCCATAGCCAAGATTATATGGGTAGCACAAAGGGACTTGGTGGGGTGCATTTTATTGAAAAAAAAGAGAATGTGGAGTTGAGAGGGATGAGGGAGGAGGTGGAGCTGGATCAGGAAGAAGTCATGGGAGGAGAGTGGGGGGTGAATATGATTAAAGCACATTGTATGAAATCAACAAAAATTAATTTAAAATGTTCATGTAATCTAAAGCGATTAACAGATCTAATGAAATCCCTGTCAAAACCCCACTGATCTTTTTTAGCAGAATTGGAAAAATAAATCCTGAAATTCACAGGTTCCTCAAAGATCCTCATTAGCTAAGGAAACCTTAAACAAGAAGAATAAATCTTGAGACATTATACTACTTGATCTCATAATGTCCTATAAACCGTAATAATCAAAATGACATGGTGTTATCATGTGAAAATGACATATACACAAATGGACAGAATAGAGATCCCAGCAAAAAACCCACATTTATGGTAAGCTGATTTTTGACAAATTTGCCACAGATATTCCAAGTGGAGAAGACAAACTTTTAAAAATAATATTGGAGAAGCTAAATATACATATACAGAAGAATATAGTTTGGCTTCCATCTCATATGTATGAAAAGCAATTCAAAATGGATTAGAGATTTAAATGTTACTATATATATATATCACCTAGCTAAAATATATAAAGAGCTCAACTAAAAGGGAAGAAAAAATCTGATTATAAAATATGCAAAGGACCGAGTACTGCAGCTCCAGACTCCATCCAGAGGTTGTAGACCAGGGCCTTAAACACCCACTGGACAATGTTGGCCAGGACCATGGACAGCTCCTGCTCCCTGGTCCTTGTACTATGAATCAGTCTCTAGTTCTAACCCCTAGAATAAGCATGGTGCTGATGGATCTTCCTTTCCACTACTAGGTGTTTTCTGAGTTACTGGACTCCAGCCTTGAGCTAGGAGGCCCATAATGTTCCAAAGCCAAAGAGCTCAAAAACAATTCCCCATGAAAGACAATGTTTGCAGCTGTATGGAGCTCAGTTTCCATATCCTCATATGACAAGTGACAATCTACTGGGACATTCAACAGAGAAAGCAGCTAGAGGATAGAGATATCAGAGCCCAAGTCACTGTTTTTTCTTCAGGGGGTAATGGGGTAGTGAGATGACTTGTTGAAAAGAGGCTAGGCCTGCTTCCTTTGTGGTCTTGTTCATTTCCAAGAAAGGAAAAGATGAAAGAGAGACATGTCAGAGTCCTCCACACGGGAGAGACATAGAGAAAGAAAGAAAGAAAGAAAGAAAGAAAGAAAGAAAGAAAGAAAGAAAGAAAGAAAGAAAGAAAGAAAGAAAGAAAGAAAGAAA
>CABHPH010159162.1:14603-38929 GCA_902168325.1 Peromyscus nudipes | reverse complement strand
AAAGAAAGAAAGAAAGAAAGAAAGAAAGAAAGAAAGAAAGAAAGAAAAGAAAGAAAGGAAGGAAGGAAGGAAGGAAGAAAGATAGGCAGACAGACAGACAGACAGAGTTAGTTTTATGTTTGTGTCCATGTGGTTGTATGTATATGTGCTCATGTGGAGGCAAGAAGTCAATGTTGAATGTTTTCTTCAATTGCTCTGCACCTCATTTTGTGAGACCAGGCCTCTTACTGAACCTGGAACTCACTGATTGAACCAATCTAACTGGCTAAGGATGGAGCTGAGCTCAGTAGAATTGGCAGAGCCCCTCTGCTTCTCCCTCTTCTCTCCCATATTGCCTTTCCTCACCCATCTGTTTGTGGAAGAGGGCCTATCTATTTGATATTGCTCTTCTCAATATCCATATTTTGGCAGCCATTGGAAGGCCTTCACAATCTTCTACTCCCTTTCTTTCCCTTTAAAAATAGTATTCTTATTTATTCTTTGCAAATATCATGTATTTATACACTATATTTTGATCATAGTCACTATCTCCCTCCAGTTCTTTCTAGTGCTCTCAACCCTGTCAACTTCCTAACTCATGCCCTCTTTTTTATTGTTGCTAAAAATACCCTGAGTCCAATTCGTACTACCCATTTGTGCATGGGTATGGAGCCATCTACTGGAGTGTGGACAACCTACCAGCAGCCACATCTCCAATGAAGAGTGACTATCCCTCTCTCAGCAGCCATTAACTATCAATAACACATCCACTAGGGGTGGTGCCTCAAGGGCTTTGTCCCCGTCTATGCTGGAATTTTGATTGACTTGATCTCGTTCAAGTCTTGTGCAGGTAGCCATAGCTGCTGTGAGTTGATGTGTGCAGTGGCCATGTCATGTTCAGAAGTCACCACTTCATGGCTCTCCTCCTGTCCTATTTAGTTTTTATTGACAACTTGACATAACCTAGCAACATCTGGGAAGTGTGAACCTCAAATAAAGTATTGACTCCATCACATTGGCCTGTGAACATGCCTGTGGGACATTGTCTTGATAGCTAATTGATGGAGGAGGGACCAGCCCTGGACAGGTGAACATGGGTTGTCTGAGAAAGCTAGCCAAGAAAACTAGAGAGCAGCATTACTGTACTAGTTCTGCTGTGAGTTCCTGCCTAAGTTCCTACACTGGCTACTCTCAATGATTGATTACCTAGAAGTGTAAGCTGGAATAAGCTCTGCCCTCCCCAAGTTGCTTTGGGTCAGAATGTTTTATCCCAGAAACAGAATGAAAGTAGAATAGCGCCCCACTCGCTGGCTCTTACATTCATTCTATACTCTCTTCTGCCGTATTCCCTGAGCTTCAGATAGAGAAAGGTTGATCTAGACAACCCACCCACAGCTCAGCACTCACATTTACTTATACTCAGCACTTTGATTGGTTATGAGTCTCTGCATCAAGCCACCACCCACTACAAAAGGAAGCTTATGTGTTATATTAGCAAGTATCTTGAAACAAGCCAAGTGTCCATCAGGAAGAGGTTGTTTAGACAAATTATAGTCTATGTAATGTAACAGGATATTGTACATATAAATTCTGACTAAGGAAGTTTAGAACATATTGCAAAATGAAGAAAAGACCACATTTTCAGGGTTTTTTTTTGTTTTTTTTTTTTTTGGTTTTTCGAGACAAGGTTTCTATGTGTAGCTTTGCGCCTTTCCTGGAGCTCACTTGGTAGCCCAGGCTGGCCTCAAACTCACAGAGATCCACCTGGCTCTGCCTCCCGAGTGCTGGGATTAAAGGCGTGCGCTACCAACGCCCAGCCATTTTCAGTTTTAAAAAGATAGCAATAGCTTATATGTCTAGCCCACAGGAGAAATAGACCCTAGCCTTAGGAATGTCAACAATGGTCACTGTGACTGGGAACCAGGCTGGGAGCTACTTTCTTTCTTTGACTTATACTATCTTTTGTCTCTCTCAAAATTCATGTTGGAATTAATTCTGGTTATGAGATATTAAGAGGTGAGAACAGATAGTACTAGAAGAGGTGATTAGGGCTTTTGGATTAATCATTTGAGTGATTAATGAATGTGTCAAATGAGTTTCTTGATGGAGGTCTTGCTACAAGAACCAGTTTGGTTGGGTCTTTTAGGGGTTCTGCTCTTGCCAGCTGATATGTGTTTGCCCAAATAATCTTCTCCATTTCTTACAGTGTGTGTTTGTGTGTGCATGTGTGCGTGCGTGTGTGAGTACGTGTGTGTGTGTGTGTGTGTGTGTGTATGTGTGTGTGTGTGTGTGTGTTAACCCAGTTTTTGGTGATTGTGGTAGCAAGCAACAGAGGATAGACAAAAGGCATTGTTTTAAAGAGAAAAAAAAGTGATGTGATTGAAGTTAATTTTAATTTGATTTTGACTGCTGATTTTCTTTTCTTTATTTCAGTAGTTTATATATGACAAATGCTATTGAAATAAAAAAGACCCAAGTGTGTGAAGATGTTATTTACTGATACAGTACCCTCTTTTAACCACTTGAAGAAAGATTTATCATCTACAGTCCAGAACTGCCTGAGGGAAATTCACATGAAGCAAGATATTCCTAAGTCTAGTGCCAACTTATGTATGTATGTCTTAACACAAGGGCTCAGATGTGTGCAAGCCTGGATCAAAGGGTGTGTCATGATTCCCATGTATAAAGCAAAACAGGTACAGAGGATGCTCTGTCAGTCGTCCTGGATTGGCTGTGTGTACTAAGCTTCAGATGTTATAAAGCAAAGCAGGTAGAGGGGATGCTCTGTCAGTCATCCTGGATTGGCTGTGTGTACTAAGCTGTCATCTTAAAAGCAGTTCTCAACACTGCAGAGGCTGCAGTCTACTCAGATTTGTATTTCATTTGCTGACTGGGGAAGCAGCAGAACATAACAATTAAGCAAGGAAGTCCCAGAGGCTGCTTTTCTCAGTCCCTGAATATATGGCCTTAAGCAAGTTTTTTATTTCTTATAGTTTGTCTTCTTCATCAGCAGAGGGAACACACTAGACCCAACTGCATAGGTGTGATAAGGGGAGTGAGCACACACACACACACACACACACACACACACACACACACACACAGAGAGTTTAAGAGAATACTAATTTTGATACCTTGTTATCACTAACCCTGACCAGGAAAATTTGAATCAAGTGGCAGAGGAAGCTATGAGAACCAACCTGTATGTTTTTCTAGAAAAAAAACTTATCCAGCATGGATAAAAGAACTGGAGCTAGAGAAGCAGGCATAGATTAAGAAGTTAGACATAGTGGTTCATACCCACAACCTCAGCACTTGGGAGGTTGAGGCAGGAGGACTAATCATTGCTTTGAGGCCAGCTAAAGGTAGATAGAATAGCATGGATTTTAGAGTCAGGCTCACCGGGTTCAATGCCTGGCTTAACCAAGTACCACCTATTCCTGCACGGGCCATTATGTTACATCTCTGTCCTTTTCTCAGCTACAAAACGACAAGAAGAATGGTACCTGCATTACATGGAGTGATACTTAAGTTCTGTGTATCCAGTAAGCTACTGCACCTTGTCCTATTAAAACAACTGATTTCTGATGCTGTCAGTGGCCAGTGTATTTCTTGACCTATTCTTCTTTGGTGTGATATGTCAGAGTTCCAACTCCTAAGCGCTTTTTTTTTTTCAAGTCTGGTTGTGTTCTGAGGAAACGTAGTTTCCATTATGGTGAACCCGAACTGCATGACAATGAATACCCTCCCCAGTGGTCCCCCACCAATGACTGGGAAGAGGTGATAGGCATGTTTTCTCACTGGCTCTCAAGTTTCACTCATGATATTGACCTCAGTTGCCCATAATCGTAGGTGCACAATCATTCTTCATTTAATCATTGTCATTCATGATATTGAGCTCAGTTGCCCATAATAATAGGTGTAAAGTCATTCTTCATTTAATCTTCGTCATTCTTGCCCTATCTCTCTTTCCCACTTTCCTCTCTTCAATAGTAATCAAGAAATTATTTCCATTGCAAACCTTTCCTTAACACCAAGGCAGAGGCAGTGACGACACCACGGCAGCCATGATGGCAATGATGATGGCAGCCATGATGATGATGTCATACATTGCTCACATAAGCTCTGGAATGGTTTCCTTTCAAGATTCATACCCATAAACTCTTATCTAAGGAAGTGATTAGTTTTCATGTTTTCTTTTCTTTCTCCATTTACATATATGCACATCTCTTTTGTGTAGTTCCATGGTTTCCAAGGAAAACACAGGACTATAACTACTAGCTGTCAACCAAGTACGAAATCATATGGAACATTATCGCTCTATAAGCACCCTTCTTGGCCATCCCTCCACCCTATAGCTTATCATTTATCCTCTTCAACAGTTCAACAGAGCAACTGCTTGCTCATCAGCACCCAAAATAAATACTACCAAGGTTATAGTCATGTGGGATTTTGATAGGCAGACCCTCCCTTTTCTTTCCTAAGAGTATGTTGTGGTGATATTGTGTTCCCCAATATATTGTGCATCCTAATAAACTTATCTGGAGTCAGAGAATAGAACAGTCACTAGATATAGAGGCCAGAAAATGGTGATACACACACACCTTTAATCCTAGCGTTCCAAAGGCAGAGATCCATCTGGATCTCTGTGAGTTCAAAGCCACACTGGAAACAGCCAGGCATGGTGACACACACCTTTATTCCCAGGAAGTGATGGTAGGAAGCAGAAAGGTATATAAGGCCTGAGGACCAGGAACTAGTCTGGTTAAGCTTTTAGGCTTTAGAGCAGCAGTTCAGCTGAGATTCATTCCGGATGAGGACTCAGAGGCTTCCAGTTTGAGGAAACAGGATCGGCTGAGAAGTTGGAGAGGTGAGGTTAGCTGTGGCTTGTTCTGTCTCTCTGGTCTTTGAGCATTCACTCCAATACCTGGCTCTGGGTTTTTTTTTATTAATAAGACCTTCTAACAATTCGTGCTACAGTATGTGGCATACAAACATGGATTCAAGTCAGCACACATGCTACATTATAGCCCCAAATGCATAGACAGTTGTGAATTGAGATCCCCTGTTCTTTTATACCCAGGAAAAACCATTTCACATACTAGCCTGAGTAGTCTGGAGAAAGCCTAGGTTCACATCCTGGCTATTTCACTGCATGGTATGTAACCAATGATGCATATATACATACATACCTCAGGGGTTTTTTGGTAAGGAATTAAATAAGACAGTGCATTCAAAGTACTTTAGTACCTAGAATGTGTTATTCCTCTTTCCCTATTGACACCAATGGCATCATTTTTATGCGAGAACCATAAGGAGCCACATAGCACAATGTAATTTATAGATCCTGGAGCTGAAAAATGGCCATGCCATCTCAGAGCACAATACCCCTGACTGAAGTCAGTTGAGAAGACATTGTATAAGACATGATTTAACAAGCAAACATTTCTTAGAATTGTTGGTTCTTGGATTCTTACTGCAGCCACTCTAGGCAAAGGAGAGAGCTTGTTAGAAAGCCCACAGGCTGTTGGTCTGTGTAGATACCATGTATGGCCACTGGGCAGAAGACCAGAAGTAACACCAAACACCTGCCGGAAATAGGAGACCATCCTATTCTATAGGCACGGGCATCGGGTATCACCAGGAACCTGTTGGCCTTGGGAAGGGAGCCGGGTCTTACTGTGCAGTGTTCTAGGAGGAAACACAGTTTAACTGGGCAAAACACTTAGGTGAAGCAGAGGGAAGCAGCGGAGGATGCATGGCTTCTGTTTCGACGGTCTCAGTGACATGCCTTAGTCTCCAGGAGAGAAGGATTCATTGCTATCAGGAGACACAGTGGAGTTCGCCATAGGACATTCTGGACCTTTCCTTAAAGCCTGTACCTTAGAGGAACTGTTTAAAGTGAGCTACTGGAACTGTTCAGAAATTCTAATGCAAACAAAGCCGGTTGCCTTATGAACTTCCTTGTACATTACTTTTTTTTTCCCTAAAGAGCCATTTTTGTGAGGTGTGATGACTCTGTTATTAAAAGTACTTGCTGTTCTTTCAGAGGACCCAGGTTTGTTTCCCAGAACCCACGTGGTAGTTCATAACCCCCTATAACTCCAGCTCCAGGGAATCTGACGTCCTCTTCTGGCCTCCACAGGTACCACATGCACGTGTTACATATGCAGGGAAACACTCCTACACATAAAACAAAATAATTAATTAATAAATAAATAATTAAAAAGAACCATTATCCTCAAATATCCATTGATTATTTATTGGAAATTTGGAAAGGATATATATATGACAAGCTTCCCCTGGGGAGATGCAGCAGACACACGTCTACTCACCCCAGAAAGGGAACCTCCATTGGACCAATGATCACACCAAAGCCAGCCTGGTGAAGGAATGAGTTTTTATTGGGGTCACTAACAGGCGTATGGGTGAGGGCTGATTTATAGGAGCAGAGATTACTCAGAACAGCAGTTGCGTCATTAAAAAGCTCACCCCAACACGCCTAACAGCTCATGAAAGCTACACCCCCGGAACTGTCTTCGCAACATGCAGGTGGCTCGACCAGTCCATGAAAGCCCTTTGCAGCTCAGCTGGTCAGAGTCTCCCACCCCACTTATTGCAGCTGATTTCTGGTGCTATAATTCTGGGGAGTGGTCTTTGAAAATCTTCTGAGTTTCCACTTTCTGAGAAATTTGACATTTTGTTTACCTTTGGAGTCTCATGGGCCTTCCCCTCCATTATGAGATAGGAATTGAGGAGCTAGAGTATGCCTTGGCTGTCCCCATGCCCTCAGAATAATCACAGTGCCTGGGAGAGACTTCTTGTGATGACAAATAAAACTAACATTTATAGGGAAAGCACTTCAGAAACATTGCCTGGCACTGTTATTAATGAGTTCAACTTTACAACAACTACAATCATTAATCTGATCACTGAGAAAACCAAATGAGACCGTAAGCAGAAAATGCTTTAAATGGCAGTACTCGCTCTGTGCATCAGGGAGATACCACTAAAACTGAAGAAGCTCCTGTTCCCTTGGGAGCAAATCGCAGAACACTCATGCACACAAACAAATAAAGATAAAGCAGAAAATGCTTAACCCTTTGGGAAATGTCTTATTTCTATAATAGTAAGCTTGTAGCCCTGATAGACATGATCCAGACTCTAAGCTCTATCCCATCAGTGTGTTCCTTTTTGCTAACAATGTCTCTTGCTTACAAGGTAACTGGTGGCATAAATTGAGGCCAAGCACTTCCTTGTCTTTCCAACTAACTGACCGACAGCAATCAGATGATCACATCCTTATCAAACTATTTCTTACTGGAGTACCAAGCGCTGATTGCCTGAACTGATAACTGGTAACTGATACTGAGACGAGGTTGGACCAATCACCATCCGTCCCCTGAAGCTGAGACATGAGTCACACAATATCTTAGTAGGGTCTCAGCAGGAAGCAGAAGATATGCTAAAAAAGAGTAAAAACAGTAGAATTTAATAAAATGACTATGAGGAGTAGACTAAGGTCAGTAAGAGGTGGTGCAGAACCCAGGGGCTGCCAACTACTGACCATTGGTGCTTCCCTGGGCTAGAAGAATGGGAAGCTGATTTTAGGATATAGGTCCTAAGATGTGGATGGAGAGCATTGCTGTTGAGTACCTTCGTCCATTTCTAGGAGGAGCCTGTGAGCCTGAGACTACTAGTCAAGGAGGAAGCCAGCAGAATGGCTCACTCAGAAAGTCACAGTGCAAGGGGGGCATTAACACAAGGCTATTTCCAGAACAGGCACGCAGAGTGGGTTGGAGTAGAGAAAGACAAAAGTGTATTTGGAGGCGTGAAGGGACATTAACACAAATGGGTGCTGAGCATGCGTGGGGTGCAGAGGAGGAAGAGGATACACACCTAAAATCATGACTTGGTAAGCCAAAGGGAAAGGCGCTGTGGATGGCCGGCAGGATTCACTCCGAATGCAATAGTTCAAAATAAAGTTATTTTGTTTCCTTTCCAAATATAAATTATCCGAAACTGCAGACATCTTTAATTTGTAAGTGCACAACCTCCTGGGAACAACACAAGAAGATAACAAATGGCTGAACCATCACTGCTTGACGAGGGATTCAGGGAAAGGCGGCTGCCCCTGACCTTTCAGGGAAAACTGAAGAAATCTACTCCCAGGAGGGTTTGCAGAGGGAAGTGGCTGTTCCCTCGATAAGGCCAAGGGGGGCAAGCTTAATGAGGCCCGAGCCAGTTACATGGTGTAATTTACTGAATGGTGTTGGCTGCCTTGCAATGTTTCAAGACAATTTTTTTCAATACATAATTAGCAGAAAAAAGATATTTGGATGTTGCCATTTTGCAAAGGAAACTTGACTACGGTCAGAAATAGAGAAAAATATCCTCCTTGAGAAGTCTCATGTTTCTATGCAAAGCGGTGTCCCAACTCAGAATTTACACAATGTGTTATTGCCTAGCCTATGAGGATCATCTAATTAGTTGCGAATCAAATGCCAAGATAAACAAACCCAGTCCTTAAAGGATTCCAAGAAGCCATGTGACTAAGAGGCACCTTCAGGGGCAAGGGGAGGCCATACCATGGTTCACCACTGGCTGCATATTAGAGTTGCATGGGACCTTTAAAACTCTATGCCAAGACTCCACCCAGAGTGGAGAAATCCAGAATTTCTTTCAGTGATGTCCAGGCATAGGGTTTTTTTGTTGTTGTTGTTGTTTTTGCTTTTGTTTTGGAAAGCAGCTATAGCCATATGCTGTCAGAGTTGGGACCCTTTGGTCTACAAGACACCCCTACATCTCTAACACATGCCACATGCCTGAAGCCATCAGATCAGTTGTTTGGCTGATGAATCAGTTCCACCCAAAAGCCGTCTTGGCCCACAGAGCCTGTGGCTCTTTTTTCCACTGTCCTTTACCACATTTTGAGGTAATAGGACAGAGGTGTTAAGTGTGGGGGCTCTGAGATCATGCTGTGTGAGATGAATAGCTGAGTCTACTTACAGATGATGTGACTTCAGGCAAGTCATTCAGTAGTCTCAAGTCTTAGCTTCATCACGTGGAGAATGGAGGCAATGATAGGAGCTGTAATAACCTAGATCTTTCTTTAAACACTAGGCTAGAAAATGTTGGTGAAGGTCTCAGTGCAGTGCCCATCAGAGAGCGGCCCCTCATTATCATCATGTGCCCAGACTGAAGTCAAGTGGGAGCCACACATGGGTCCTTACATTCTCTTCAGTTGGCTTTAGAATTCTCTGACATGGTAGTGGGCAGAGGATGCTGCTGATGTAGCTGGATCTTTGGTCCCTTCTCACTAAGCATCTGTAGGTATGGGAGATGCTCTCTGATCACTCCACAAGACAGCGGCACTTACCAGGGAACTCTACTATTTCTGCCATCAGTAGATACCATCGCTTGAGAGTGCCATGCATTTTGGTAGACACATCTTCTCTCAATCCTTATATATATCTCCACAGATACGTGAAGTATCCTACACTTTAGTAAAACTCTTTAACATGGAGAGGGTTAGCAACTTTCTCCAGATTATTCAGCTTGATAACTGTTTAAAGGTCAGAGTTCATATTTGCCAGTAGGTCATGGCCTTGTCCTTAATGATGCTCTCAATGTTAAGAGGGCTTTAGAGTCTTCTCTTAGGAGGGGAAGAAAAAAAGATTTCCTGATAAGCACATGGGCCACAAGAGAACTCCACAAGGCTGATACCTGCCTTGGGTGCCTGTCTGAGGCTTGGCTCTTGTGCTTAGCAGTTGGAGGTCATGCATGGATGGAAGGGGCTCCTAGCCTGTCTAGAAGATGCTCAGATGAGTCGATCTGTAACCAGAGAATCTGCTACCTACCTAACTCAGGGCAGGGCACCAAAGCCACTCTGATGCCATGTTATCCTGACTCCAATGACCTGATTTGCTCACAAATAAACTTTTCCTGATTTTGAAAAATATTGTGTGAAAATTCTTACAAAGGAAAAGTATTTAATTAATCACATTTATACATACTGTATATGCGTATCCAATATCTCTTTGAAGAGATAAAATGATGAAATACTTGACTAGTTCTATTGAGAATTTTTTTTATGTGCCAATCTTTATATTCACTTACTTAAGCCTTGCTATTTCCTTATAAAGAGTAAACCTAAACTTTTAGCTGGGGGAACCATTGCCCATAGAGGTCAAGAATTTAACCAATGGATTCTGAAGTCCATTTCTGGCATCTATCAGGATTCAGCAGGAATCAGGGCATTTGCTTGGATAGGGTAAATGGAGGAGACTAGATACAAGGAATAGATGTGGTCCAAGGAAATAAAAAAAGAGAGGCAGTACCAGGTCCCATACTTATGGTGAAAGACCTGTGAGAAGAGCAGTGACTCTGAGTGGAGGGAGAACACAGGACTCCAGCAGGGAAAGAGTGGACCGAACATGGACCCCATTACCCTCCTTTTTGTCCTCCTGTAGGGTTGGTTCTCCATCGCCTGACTGGCAATGCCTAAGGCCAGCACCCACTGCTCATGCTCAAAGCTCCCTGCCCAGGCTGGTGCTCAGTCTGTTTTCCCTGGGGTTAGTATGTGTATATTCCCAACTGTCTTAACAAATGAGCTCATATTCAGCAGTCAAATAAAAAAGAGAAGTATGTAGGGAACAAAAGGAAGTAAGGAGCGTGTGCGTGGAAGGTGGATCTCAGAAAACCTCTGAGATGATTTTGTGAAGAAGCTGTGGCTGTATCTCCGCTTTATCATGTTGCTGTTTTGATGAAAAATTGGATTATAGGGCCGTGTAGCTTTGACGAGGTTGGCTTTTTCTGTTAGTTGAATTTGCTAGCCAGCTCTTCGGCACCTTTGTATCTTGACAAGTGTGCTCAGTGTTGAGCTTATGTCCTCCTTCGATGAGTGCCGGCCTCTCCCAGAGGAAAAGGTCACATCGTAGAGTACCTGGAGGGTCACAGGAGTCCAGAGCAGTTCCTTGAGCTTCCAGAACTTTCGGTCCCTCTTTGTCAAGAAACCACTAGCCAGCCACATATTCTGTAAATACTTTTTGATCACCTATGAATATATACCCTTATCTTCCACATGCATAGATGTCTTCTATGAAGCATTGTGTTTTCATGAGATGGATTTAGAACCTTAGCTCTGGCTGAATCCTCTGCCTGCAAGTGTCCACTTTGATGCCTGATTTTTATTAAAGGACGCCTTGTGAGTTGTGTAAAAACACAGCCTAAGCACAAACATCAACTGTTAACTTTGTTTCACTTTCTCACGACACCTGTGAGCACGGCTCTGTTTTCTGTCCAGCTGGGGGCAGCATACCCTTACATAGAAAAGGACTTCAGAGGAACCAACCTATTTGCTTCCAGAGCTCCTGGTTTTCAAACACAGTCTGTTTCCAAAATTATTGACCCCCCGAGTATTTTGAAGAACTATACGTGAAAAAGACAAGTCACAAAGTCAGGTGAGGTTGGAAGCTGTGGGATAAGCAGGTTAAGTGGAACTCCTCAGATCCTTTAACGTACTTTCATGGTGCAAAAGAAAGAGGAACTTAAATGCTTTCACTATGAAGACATAATTATTTGAGGAGACATTTTCAACCTGATTTGAACATTACACAATGAATACAGCCACAGAAACACCACGTGGCATTCCATCAATGTGTGCAACTTTGATGTTTTAGGAGTCATTTGGAAGATAAATTTAATAACGGAAATCCTCCAGTACAGCAGGTTCATAGCTAAGTGTTTCACCTGTATTGACCTAGCACATCTCCATGGCAACACTCAAGGGAGTCACTTGTATTATGCCATGTTTTACAAATGAGGGAACAGAGGCACGGGTCTTAGAAGCAATGGCTTAGTTTCAAATTTAGACCTTCTAGTTCAGGACTTGTGTGTCTAACCATCATGCCATAACCACATACTACATTGTAATGGAGACTCCGGAGTGGAGGTTTGAGCGTACTTCACGATGTGCTTGCTTGGGAACTCCTTGGTCCTTCTGAGCAGCATGCAGTACGGGTGTTTAAAGGCCTGCCCTTCAAAAATTGCTTCCAAGAAATGGTAACTTCTGTCATCCTTCTCCAAAACTTAACTAAAAATATTAGTCCATGGGTCTAAGACTAGGAAACCAGCTAGGCAGCTAAATATAGCATTCTGGAGAAATTTGGTTATTTCCACTCCTTCATATAAACTCCCAAATAAGACCTAGCATCCAACTGATGCTGGAGTGTCAGAGGCGGAGCAAGCATGGCACCTGTCACACACATACACACACACACACACACACACACACACAGACACACACACACACACACAGACACACACACACACACACACACACACACACACACACACACACACGGGATGGCATGTCAGGCCTCTGGGTGCCAGATGAACCTGGTGGGTTCATCTTATGGTTTGGTTTCAAAACTACAGACATTTATATATTAACTCCAGGATATTCTTGTCCCATAAAGATCCTACTACAATTATATACTTAGGATCCTCTTTAAATTGTCTTACATCATTTCTTAAATTTATTTTGCATAAAAACTTGATAGCTAAACACCATTTTGAAATAATAACTAAATTTTAACATCTAAGTTGTAAAAAAATGTATAAAATTTCCTTGCCTTCTGGGTAAAATGATTTGTATATCATTCTTCGAAAGCTGTCTTCTAAAAGACAAAAAACTACCAGAGAGAATAAGAAGTAAACCATGTAGAAGATATAATTAAAGAGGGGGATAAGAGGAAGGATGGGGCTAAAAATGCAATGGGAAATAAGTCCATTTCTGACTGGACGTGCGATTTCAAATTTTTTATGTAAGTTATTTTAAAACTTCCAATTCGCTTGCTTCTGTTTAAGCATACTGTTGAATAAACTGAAGATACAACTCCATGCAGATCATGTTTTCTTAGTTCTGTCTGATAACTGCATGTAAGACAGCAAATGCATGGGATATATACATTGCCTGACCAAGACGATGTCTTTTGAAGCAGTTTAAAAAGTTAATGACCCATAAGCATTCTGTATAGGACATCATCTTTTAGACAGATTGGAGAAAATTCTTTTATATTCAACTGCGATGTGGTGAAATAAAAATACATTAATATATTTAATTTTTGAATATGTTTAACTACAGATTCAGTGCTATTGGGTGCAAATTTATCAATTTAAACAGAGACAAACATCCATACTTAATAGAAATGTAATTCTCACCTTTATTTTTCTTAAAGAATTTGAGAAATTATGTTTTAGAAATTCTATGGTTATGAGAGCTAGATTGTTTTAAATTAAGTCGCTTTTACTCTAAAAGAATAATTTGGGTATGAGAAAAAGTTATTGTCTGAACGAATGCATCATTCTTTTTCACAGGAGGTATGAAACACAATTACATGTTGGCCTTCATCTTGGTTGTTAGACAAGGATAAAACAAAGACTGAACTCAGCTAGAGGCTGTTGTGTAGCGCTGTAGAAGAGCCATATGTCTTGAGAGGGATTCATGTCAGCCCATTGATTGGTGTAGCAGAATTCAGGTTATGCTCAAATCATGAGCACTGATATCACATGTCCAGTGCATCACAGTGCATGTAAAAATGTACCTACATAATCCGTACACTGTTCATTATCTTCTGTCAGGATTTTAGGTAGACAAGAACAATTGCCAGATCTGCTTTGTTCAGACTCCTGTGTTTTTCTCTCCTGGGATGCTCCTTTTAGGTTTCCTAGTAGCGTTAAAAGCTATTCACTTCCTATATTGTCATTTGGCAGTTGCTTGAAAAGCAACTGGAATTCAGGCATAATCCTGGGGATATAAGACGATATGATTTCGGTCTACAGGAGGTAAAGTGAGTTGGTATGATAAAGTCTCAATAGTGAAACAAAAGCCCTGTGAAGACATGGCACAGATAATCCCAGAATCAGTGTACACACAACTGCATAGACAGGTACCTAACTCTAGTGCCTATGTCAGAGGGAACTAAATCAGAAAGTAAGGCTCTATTTACAAAATCTTTTTGTGTTTTATCTTATTGCATATTTTCTAAATAAAAGACCATGTCAAAAGTAGATTATACAACCCATAATATTTTCTACTTGTGAACTGACTCATTTATTCATATAGAATTTGTTTTAATGTTTCCAAAATCATTACAGATGTATTCTTCATACAATTTTTTTGTTTGACAATCTATCTTGAAGTTCCAGAATCTCATTGTTCTGGGTGTCAATCCCTTTGGCATCATTAAATGGGTGAAATTAAAACTTGTTTCTAATAAAACATTTTCTCATCACACTGGATCATCTGTTTTTTAATATCTCTTTATTCAGTGTGTGTGTATGTGTGAGCACTCGCGTGTGTGGCATGAGCACACTCACATGCTATTGCACTTTTGTGGAGGTCAGAGAACAATTTGGAAGATTTGGTTCTTCTATTCCATCATGTGTTTCCAGGGGATTGAATTTAGGTCTTCAGTCTTAGTGGCAGGTACCATTACTCACTTTGCCGTCTTTGCTGGTCCATGAATGAATACTCCTAATTGTTCAAATACAGCTAGTGGTGGAGTTTAGGTTTATCAGCCAAATGATTATGTTGAACTATGGTTTGTAGGCAAGGGAGTTTCTATTTATAAAACAGTATGAGTGGAAGCTAGGAGGCATCCAGATATTTTTTCTCATGATATATAATGGCTATCAATCCCAGAGACAGGCAGGTAATGTAAACATGATAAAGTAGATTATGTACAATCCCCTAGTGGTCAAGATACTTATATTCCATTAAGATCACCCCTGGCTAGTTTCAGTTGTTTGCTAACATGCTCTCATAACGAGAGAGAGAGAGAGAGAGAGAGAGAGAGAGAGAGAGAGAGAGAGAGAGAGAAATTTTATTTGTCAGCAAAACTAGAGACATATTATCTAAGGTCTAAGATGATTTGTATCCTACAGAAATGTTTGAAGACTCAGGAAGAAGCATATCTTGATTCCAAAGCATAAAAAGAAAAAACCCCACTATAATCTTAACATTCTTATTTATACTTAACTACATGTCTGTAAAACAGTACATCAAACAATCAACTGCAATTAAACTAGTTTATGGTTAAGTTATATTTAATTTGAAATGGGAAATGTGGCTGAACTTAACACTAACATGCTCAATAGATTATGGGCTTACTGAAAAGAGGGCACCAGGTGTCACACACAAAAGGACAGTACCAAACCTTTCTCAAAGGCATGTCGAGTCATTGAGCTGCCACTTACAAGCACTGAACAATGAGTTCATTGTCTAGATAAAAGTCATATGCAAGAAAGTCAAGTAATTGTATGAATTCCCACAGTTACACTGAATCCTATCCTTGACGATAATTGTCATCTCTTGGCTCCCGCCTGAGAGGTTGTACCCAGTGTGTGGGGAGACTTTGAGCCATCTGAATCTGACTCATCAGGATGGCTCAAAGTTCAGACTCACAGTCCATACCACAGCTGTACCCAGGAATCTACCTTCTGCCCTACACAATGTTGCCTATTGTTTTACTTTTTTCTAGTGTCTTAGTTAGCTGTTTATCTATTCTGCTCTAGTCTGTTCAGCTGCCCAGCTTGTCTCTAGTCCACTGATGAACTGGATTCAGTGAACCTGTTGGCACAATGTGAATATGATAAAAACCAATAATGGCTTCTTTTTAAAAACAATAGGCTCCACGTGGAGAAATGAGATGCAGAGATTCTTAACTGAACAATGCAATGCAATAGACTTAAACATTCTAGAACTATCTGGAAAGAGCCCGAGACCTACTGGTGGATGGCAGGAGACGACTATAAATGTTGGGAGAACTAAGGTTAGGGATAGAAAAGCTCACTTGGTAAGAGCTCAGAATAACTACTATGGTCACCCAAGCTTCCATTCTCTCTGATTCTTTGACTTCCTTTTTTATTTCCTGACTGAAATTCTCAGAACAATGTATATATGGACTTATGGAACGTCCTAAATATGTCAATACCCAGAACTCTTCTGGGTGCTGAGGAATCCACAGTGAGCAAGTTAGATTTACTCCTTAATTTACATGAGATTATAATCTATCGAAGAACAGGGAACTCTGGGGGTTAATCGCAGCTCTTCGAACCATAAACTGTTTGACATTGGACAAGCTTCTTGTTTTCTATTTATTTTGTTTTAACTTCTACTTCAGCATAGTCTGGAAGTCAACAGCCTTGACGAGTCTGTGAGTTACCATCTACATTGTATTTCATTGGTACTGTGTCTCTGTCTATGTCCCAGTCAACTTCTTGTTTATTTGGTTCTGGGCCATGCCAGATCAATGAAAAGACTTGTTTCCCACATGGCCCCACCCAAGGACCCCTGGGGCCAATGACATCAATCCTTTTTGGAATTTACTTTCCAAGTTCATTTTCATATGATCTGGCTATGTGAGATGGTCACATGGATGTGCTGGCTCCAGCAAAACCCCTGGGGAGTCTTGTAGCCCACTGCAGCCTCCTCCAAGGGCCACCAGAGGAGGGGTAGTGGGAAGCTTCCCTTCTGCGATGCTCCAGTCCCATAAAAAGAAGCAAAAAAAAAAAAATCCCAGGGTCAAAAGAGTCCTTCTAAAGTAGCTCTAGGGTTACAGCTAGTGTGATAAAGAGGAGGAGGAGAGTCAGAATTTGACCCAGGAACTAGCAGGCCTGGTAGGAGACCCCTCAGCAGAGACACCTATGAATATTAGGAGACAGTGGGCTTTCTTCCCGTCACGAGTTTAACCAAGTTTGCCAAATTCTATTGTGACACTTTTTTCCATACATTTAGACTGAATTTGATTTTTCTCAATTGTGTAATTAGTTCAGAAAACATGCATGGGGGATATATATATATATATATATATATATATATATATATATATATACATCAATTTATTGACTACACATTTAGTCTCCATAGTAGTGTTTGGCATCATTATGGACCTTGAGATATAATGATGAACAGTCTTTGAGGCTGGAGAGATGACTTGGCATTTATGAGTACTCTTGCTTTTGCAGAGGACCTAGGTTTGGGTTCCAGCACCCACAAAGGGGGTCACAACTGCATACAACTCAAGTTCCAGCAGATCTGATGCCCTCTCCTGGCTTCCACAGGCTCCTGACGCATGTGATATACATAAACTCAGGCAAGTACACATACATACATACATACATATAAAAAAACTTTAACAACAAAAACACAAAAAAGGACTTTTATCATTGTAATTCTAATTAAGGAAGATGAGGTGTAAAACTGCAGTAGTTACATGAAAAGACAGGTGTGATATAACGTCAGGTTAACACAGAGAGCCAGAAAGGGATGGATGGGGGAAATACAAAGGATGCTCTTTACAACAAGTGTGAGCAGGGATGACTGAAGGACTGAGGTGATATTTGAGTAGAAAGTCATATGAAAGGGGGGGGTGATCTAGGCAGATATTGGAGGAAAGAACATTCCATATAAAGGAAGCAGCCGAACCAAGTGTCCCCCAAAGCTGACTTTTATGTAGCCCACGCACATTATGAATGTCTGTAGACTTAGTGGATACAGGTGTTCTCCTGACATTTGAGAAAATCGTGGTACACAGAGGTTAAGTTACGGATTCAGGGCCACCCAGCAAGCAAAGAGGCAGAGCTGAAAGGTGAGCCTTGCTCATGATTTTTATTTCTGTGTCATATTGTTCCAATTGTTCTTCAGTTTTAGGAGGATCAGGCACTCCTACAATTGATTTAAACCTGATCTCTGCTTTCTCCCATCTCAGACTCACTCCTCCACCCCTCCCCTGCACACTTATTAGCAGCTCCGAGTTCTAGAATTTGATGCAAATCCTACCAGACAGCTTGGTACCAGTGGCCCAATTCTCAGAAGAAGAAGAGAAAAAAAAAACTGATGAAGAACTGCAAGATTTCTACATTTGGAAGCACCTGGAAGCCCTGAACTCTTCTTTCATATATTGTGAGTAAGGCCAGCCTGCTTCAGACATTCAGCAGCTGCCTTCATAACCTTATTCCATTTCTGTCTTTGTGGGGAGCACTAGGTTTGGGGTGAGAAGTTTCCGGTTTGCCCCCCCACACACACCCATGAAGAAGGAAATGTGCAGAATGGAAAGGCAGCCATTACCCAGAGCTGGCTACTGCCTCCTTAGCAACAACAGCAGTGTACGCGCTCACACACAAACACAGTACCAAAACAAGCAAAGGTCACTCTCTGTGGGCACTTCCAAGAATGATCTCAATTTTTCATAAAACAATGTTTATAAATTAGATGGAACCCCGGAGCAGTCCGGGAATAGAAATAACCATTTTATGAGGCTTCCTGCCATTACATTACTGCTTGTTTGCTTGGAATGAGCAAAATACAGTGTGCAGCCGACCTCTTCCAGAGCCAAGCAAAGATCGCCTTACAAAGCCCCCAGGCAAGTGAGCCTCAGTTAGGAGGTGTACTAGGTACCAGGAGGGACATTCATTTGGGGTCTTTTGGCTGGAATCTTCTTAGCCCCAGATCCTATGATTTTACCTTTACCTTTCCTCCTCAGCCCCTCTCAAACGACTGGTCTAGCACAAGCAAGAAGTAAGTAATTTTAACTGTTGAGTGAACAGACTGCAGGGTTGAATCAATAATGAAGAGTGAAGAGTCTGACCCTAGGGTAGATCTGCACACCCTTTTACATTCCCCGAGTCCCTGCTACGTGGAAGGCTCTACTCTGTATGTGAAGATACTGAAAGCATGGCTCATTTTTTGCATTCTGCTCCCTATTCTTACAGATCATCCTTATTTCCTTGGGGCCGTTATGCTGTTTGCTATAGCCCTTGACAAAGGCTGATTTCAACTTTCTCTCCATAACACTCTTTTTACCTGTAATTCCTCTCACCATCTCAGTTCTCTGACTGCAAATCACTGAGGAAAAGCATGTGATAAACTAACTGTACCTGACTGAGTTACCTCGCAGCAGAGCCTGAGGCAGGAATCCAACAGTAGGTGCCTAATTTGGAACAAGGGACTGGGGAACTAGAAGACATCTGGTAAAGAGCCAGAAACTCAAGTCAGTCACTGCTGTGGGCCACCTGACTTTAGTTGCATGAGAAAACTCTGAATAAATGGTATGAACAAATACGGATCTCCACTGCATTGCCTCATCCAGAAGCAAGGGTGCCGGGGTTTGTTATATACCACTTTGCCAATTGTTGGCTGAGGGTCTCAGTCCTCTGGCCTGTCTGGGCTTCCTTGTACATGAGAGATAGCAGATTGTCCGCGGAGAAAACTCTCGGGCAAAATGGTGTGTATGCCTGTGGCTTTTGGAAATAACTTGGGCCCACACAAGTTCTGGAGCTGATGGGATGTCCACGGGGCACTGAGGCGGCTACCTTAACTCTTATGGAGCAAAGCAGATGATGTTAACGGCAACAAACTAGCATCATGGTGGGGTGCAACCTCCCTAAGAGGTTCTGGGACAAAGCCTTCACCCATATTGATGCTTCTTTTAGTCAGGAGGTAAGAGGAAGTACAGATTTTTAGAGTAGAAAGAGGCAACTGGGTCCCCTTTTAAGAAGGGCCAATAAATGTGAATTTTTCTTGATATTCTGGGTAAGAGCCACTTTCACAAAGGAGTGGCACGATGACCAGTCTTCTTTCTGTGAGAGAAGCCTAGCAGCAGCTGGGTAGCCTCTCTCAACTCCGACCTGTTAGCAGGACCTGAATGCAGTTCAGCTAACAAAAACAACAACAACAACAACAACAACAACAACAACAGCAATAAACCCCCAAAAACCTCTGTACCTTCTCAGAGGACCACATCCCCTAACTGCAAGATGCATTTTCCCTTATTCTCTTCCTTGCTCACAACCTTTGAGAAATAAAGTAAACTTATGGAAGGCTACAGATCTTATCATTAGAAGGATACTCCCAGACCCTCCCCTCCAAGCTTGATACTGCCATTTACCAGAGTGGATCTCAAAGTCTCTGGCCCAATATCACACAGTGCTATTTCTGCTATTCATGTAATAATACATAGTTATTGATGGCAGTGAGGATACCTTAGTTTTGGAATCTGTGGAATCTTTCAATGATTTCATCTTTGATGTTTCTAAAAGAGGGCATCAAGCCTCAGAGATTTGCCCAGGATGACTGATGGCAGACGTGTTTCACTGTTGGCCAACTACAACCACTCAAAGTCTTTCAAGCAAATGGGGTGGAAAGCTGAGAAGCACGCTTTACAAAATCATTGAGAAGGCTCAAGAGGAAGTCAGGAAGAATGCCACCAGCCTTTAAGTCATAAAACGTTTGGACTCTCCAACATCTGGAAGTCAGTTAACTTCATGAACCCGAAGCAGGTGAGTTTCAGGAAACCATCACAGAGCCTCATGTTTGCACGGAACCTCATCCTGTGCCCTTGAGAAGGATGGCTTTGATCTTGTTCCCCTTCTATTTCCTATGTGAGCATAAACTTACTGGCGGATTGTACATTGTACTGTAATCTAAATTCTGGTTAGATAACGCTGGAGGTAAGGAACGAAGACACTTTAGTCCACTGGATTCCAGCTCTTAAGATTCAAGGGAGAGCATATATATGCAGATATCCCCAAACTAAACAATGCAATACCCAGCATTGTGATGAGCCCCACTTTGTAGGCAGAGATGAGCTGGATGAGAAAGGGATGCCTTCGTTTGCTTTCTATTCCTGTGATTAAAGGCCATGGCTAACAGCAACTTGGGGAGGAAAAGGTTTATTGAACCTTACAGCTTTCAATCCATCATGAGGGGGAGTCAGGGCAGGAATTCAAGGCAGAAGCCTGGAGGCAGGAACTGACAAGGAGGCCAAGGAGAAATGCTTCTGGCTGTACCACATATCACTGAATCCCCAAAAAATAGCCAGGGAGGAAGTGCTAAGACCAGTGCTGGTCAGGAGTTTTGAAAACTTGGTCCTGCCCTAAGCAGGGTCCTAGAAACTTGGCCCAGTGGCTTCCCAGTATCATCTGATTGTCCACCATGTTTGCCATCTCCAGCGTTCTGTTCTTTCCACCTTACACCTATAATGCCCTGCGTATTAGGTAGTGGCAACCTGCAGATAAACACTGGGATCTTCAGGGGACAAGTGGCTACAAGTAAAACAATTGGTATTTCCCTTTTCATAAGGGACCCCTGCTGGTGCCTCATGGGAGAATATATACGTGAAGTTGCAAGGCTCCTTAATATGCACAGTTTTGAGGTAAGTTGGTTTGGGTTATGGCTTTGACTTAAGGTTGAGGCATGATTGTTGGACAAGTTATTTTCGTTTCTTCATCTCTGGGGTGAATGTTGTTGGGCTATGGTATTTCTATTCCCAGTTGTGACGATCCAGTATTTTGATCCTCAACATGTTATCTTAATTAGAAGATTGCAACACTGACCTGAACCCTGAAGCATGGCAAGGTTTCACTAGTCTCTTGGACTTTCTAGCCTTGCAGGGACGGCTCCACTTACTTTACTCTTTCCTGATCTTTTCCTCCCTTAACTGGGGTCGGGACTGACTTTTTGAGGCCCTCAAGGTCACTGTGGTGTTTGGATAAAAAAAAATCATAAACCACAGTGTCCAGTACAATGGTAAATTGTCCATGGTAAGCCAAGTCCCAGAAAAATTGTGCCAGACTTTGGAGATGACAGCATCTCTACTTCCTTTCAGATATCCAATGGTGTCAGTGTTTCCCCTGACTCAGATTCCTCTAGTATAGACACTCATGTTCCCAACTTCACTAGTCATAACTTGTCCAGTGCCACTCCTTCCTAGGATCCTCTTTCTCCATTGGTTGTGTGATGAAATCCCTGTGAACCTATTAACGAATAATTACATAATCACACCTAACTTATAAAGTGTTTGACTAGAAGTATTGTTATTGCTCTTATTCGTGGAATAATACATAGTTATTGATGGCAGTGGGGATACCTTAGTTTTGGAATCTGTGGAATCTTTCAATGATTTCATCTTTGATGTTTCTAAAAGAGGGCATCAAGCCTCAGAGATTTGCCCAGGGTGACTGATCAGTGACAGGGCAGGAAACAAAACCCTACCCAGCTGGCCTCTGGTCCATGCTGTGGTCTCTCAGTTTCTCACTGTTGAGAAGAAGAACCTAGAGAAGTCTTCACAGTAGAGATGACTGAGGAGGGTGGAAACACCAAGAGGAAGAGCAGACTCCTTGGTGCCTCCCATCATGCAATTCAACTTACAGTTCTTCACAGCAGAATTCCCATCTGAGAAGATGACGCAGCTGTTCAATGGGATGGTTTGGGAGCTCCATTGATGAACATGTATCTCTAGCTGTATCAGTCTGGTGTCCTGCCCCAAGAAACACAGCAAGGACCCTCATCTTTGTTAACAGGTGGACACGAGAAGAGTGAACGGTCAGAGGCCTCTCTGTGAGAGTAGATACTGTGTGCCCAGGTGCAGGAAGGCTTGAGGATTTATAGGATAGAACAGGGAACTTTTGGAGTAGAAGATTCTGAGAACCCCTCAAGGTGAGATGGGCTAAGTCCTGCCCCCAGACTTCCAAGGTGGGAGAGTGGCCAGGCCCTGCCCTACAGAATTTTAAAAAAGCCACAGATCAGGCCACAAAATCCTTCCAATCTCAAGGCATCCTGGAAAGCTTCGTCCACCCTCTGCCCAGAAACCGTGTATAAGCCTGCCTCCTGCTCAGTTCTTTTCTGCTTCTCTCGGGACAGAGGCAGCCACCCTCCTGTGTCTTTCCCAAAAAAATCTCTTGTGTGAGGTTTGTTATGTGGTGTGACTTTGTGGTATTCCTTGGCTCCTGACTGCCAGGATACCTTTCCCCTCAGAGATGTAACACTTGCAAATTCCATATGCAGATCTGTTCCCTACAGTCTGAAGGCTGTAAATATCAGGGGAGGTTAGTATGTTGATCTTCTTATCAGGACTCCCTGGATTCTAACATTATCCCGAAGGAGATATTTTCAGAGTGTCAAATTTCCAATTGGGCATTTTGCAGTTATCGGCTTTTTGGAGATAATGGTGACAAAAAAAATGTATACAATATATTTGGATCATAGTCATCCCACTCCCCACCTCCAACTTCTCCTGGGTTTGCCCCCATTACTCCCTTCTAATTTCATGTCCTTTTTTCAACTTTTTAATTTTTTTTTTTTTTTTTTTTTTTTTTTTAGTTTTTCGAGACAGGGTTTCTCCGTGTAGTTTTGGTGCCCGTCCTGGATCTCGCTTTGTAGACCAGGCTGGCCCCAAACTCACAGCGATCTGCCTGGCGTGCACCCACCACCGCCCAGCCTCAACTTTTTAATTTTTATGACCCACTGAGTCCGATTAGTGCTGCCCATATACATAGGGGTGTAGGGTCATCTACCGTAGCATGGGAAACTTGCCAGGGACCACACCCCTGAAGAAATTTGACTTTTCCTCTCCAACTGCCAATAGAATCCCAGCTAGGAATGTGGGCTCAAGAACCTCTCCCTGACTCACGATATAATGCTGAGTGGCAACTGTAAAAACCAGAGGTGGGGAGGACTGGTTTATAATAGGGGCTTCATGCTCATGGACTCATGGGAGCTGTGTTCCCTGTACAAGACCTACACAGCCAGGTCTTATTTTGTGTGTGTGAAAGATGAAACTGGAAGTTCTGAAGAAGGGACTTCTTAGTATACTTCAAGTCAGGCAGATAAATGTCATTGATCCTACCTCAGGTGTGACTAGATAAAAGATAAGCCTGAGACACCCATTGTTTACTTATTAATTCGTCCCATATTGATTTGGGCATGTATTGATTCTTTCATGCATTCCACATTCATTTAAAAACCCAAACTTCAAGTGGTGGTCTGTGTTAAACATGCACTGAATACTGAGATGCTAAAGATCAAATTCTTGCTCTAAAAGAACTTAATCTAATGTGATAATCAGAAAATGGGATACAAAGCCTTCAAATAGAATAACATCCAGAGACAAGAAACATAACACAGCCTTATGTGGGAGCAGATGCACAGGATGGGGAGAGTTCCTTTCTCACCTGGGTGATGGCCCAAGGGTGCATCAAACTTAAAAACAGCTTGTGCAACATCCAGGAGGCATCAAAGGTATGTCTTCAGCATGTGATGCTGTGGGATGGTCTGTATGTCAAATTGCTCTGATTGGTCAATAAATAAAACACTGATTGGCCAGTGGCCAGGCAGGAAGTATAGGCGGGACTAACAGAGAGGAGAATTGAGAGAATTCTGGGAAGTGGAAGGCTGAGGAGGGAAAGACTGCCAGCCGCCGCCATGACAAGCAGCATGTGAAGATGCCGGTAAGCCACAAGCCACATGGCAAGGTATAGATTTATAGAATGGATTTTTTTTTTTT
>CABHPH010159161.1:39920-54043 GCA_902168325.1 Peromyscus nudipes | reverse complement strand
ATGCTTGTATGTGTACGGTATGTATGCATGCGCATGCTACAGTGTGTATGTACAGTGTATATGTACAGGGTCAGAGGACATCATTGTGGAGGCAGTTCTCTCCTTCTACCTTTTGTGGGTTCCAGGGATTGAACTTGGGTCATCAACTTTGCAGGCAAGGCAAGCTCCATCTTGGGGTGCCTCCCCGCCGGGATTTTGTCCATCAGTGTAGCCCTTTGAGGCTCGTTCTCCAGATGTAATATGAGACAATGGTCTGCAAATACTCTACCACCGAACTACACATCCAGCCCTGCTTCCCCAACCCCACCCCCTTTTTAGACAGTCTTATGTAACCCAGGCTGGCCTCAGACTTCCTGTGCAGGCAAGGATGACCTTGAGCGTGTTATCCTTCTGCCCCTACCTCCTAAGAGCTAGAATTATAGGCATGTACCACCATGCCTGGTTTGCGCAGTGCCGGGGCTAGAACCCAGGGCTTTGCAGGGCAGACAGACACGCTGCCAGCTGAGCTGCAGCAGCCTCCTCAGCCTTCACGGTCTCACTAAGTTGTCTTAGCTGGCCTTGAATTCGCTTTCTAATCCAGGTAGGCTTTGAATTTAAGCTCCTCCTGCTTCAGCCTCCCGAGTATATGGGACTCACGGGCCCATGGCCCGTCCAGCTGACCTACTTGGACCGACTTACATACGAGTTGTTGGGTGCCTCTGCAGTTGTTGGCAAGGGCTCTTTTTGTTGTTTTTATCCTTGTTAAAGATATTTAGTTTGAGATCTCTCTTGTATGATTCAGATACAATCAAGTTGGGAAGGGCTACCAAAGGTGTCACAGTTTCCAACTTTTCTATACCAAAGAATTAAGAGAGAGAGGCTGCGAGTTCCCATCCAGACCTTTCTGGTGTTTTCTCTCCCCGCCACCCCTTAACCCCAGCCCAAAGGTGGCACTCGCCTTCAGCTGCTGTTTCCGCCATACTGAGGGTGGGGGTGAGAGTGCTCTGCCTGCGTCCCTGACAAGTGGTGGCTTCTAGTCAGAGGCTCCAGCCAGCAGCTGGCTCCTGCCACTCAGCTGGGAGGCCTGTCCTGCAAAGTGGAAGGCTGAGACTCCCTCACTGCTCCCCCAGCCTTCTTCCTGTCCCTTCTGTGCCCCCAGGAGATTCCCCAAGAGCTAACACTGGATGCCTTGCTGGAGATGGATGAGTCCAAGGCCAAGGAGATGCTGCGGCGCTGGGGGGCCAGCGCTGAGGAGTGTAGCCGGCTTCAGCAAGCCCTCACCTGCCTTCGGAAGGTGACTGGCCTGGGTAAGAAAGGCTTGCTTCCCTCCCCTCGGACTCTGTTCCTGCCTGTGCTCCCAGGCCCGGCCAATTCCTTGGGAGGTGGGACTTGTGCTGAAGTAGGCCTTGGGACAGGGCGGGGGGTGAGCTTCAGGGTTTCTGAGGCACTTTGGTGTGGCTGTTAAGAAAGTATGCTGGGCTTTGGCCCTGAGGGAGCCCTCTCCGAGTCTCCAGGGCCTTGGAGCCCAGTTGCTCTGGCCAGTCTGACCTAGGAAGCTTCAGCCATTGTTAGGAATCCCTAGTTGGCCTTCAGGCCGGGCCCTGTCTGACAGGCCTCCCACACGTTCAGGAAGGCATCTGTGTTGCTCCAACCCCTCCACTCGCTCCCTGCATTCCAGCCTTCTTCCGCCAAACACTTCCCCAGTGGCTCCTGTCCTCATGGGCTGCTTCGGCTCTCTGCTCGCAAGGCCCCTTTGGTATCCGTGTAGACTTATCCGGGAGTGTGCCCAGTGCTGTCCCAGACCTCGTATAATCCTGCTGTTACCACAGTCTCCTCAGGAGTTGTTCACAGGCATTTTGTGTCTTCCCTTGGAAACAGTTTCTAACTCTTGACTTGACGTGCCCACCACCACCCAGAGAAGGCACTGAAGTGAGCCTAAGGATGGAAGCAGGCCTCGTTTAAAAGGTTGATGAGATCTGAGCTGCCTGCTTCCTCTCCAGCCTTCCGAGGCTGAGAAGGGAAGCTCCCCATTTTATATATATATTTTAATTTTTTTAAAGTCAGGGTCTCACTGTGTAATGCTGGCTGGCCTAGAACTCCCTGTGTAGACCAGGCTGGCCTCAAACTCACAGAGATCCGCCTTTCTGCCTCTCAAGTGCACCACCATGCCCAGCTAATTTATTTTATCCCCAAAAGGACCAGGCTTAAGCTCCTCACTCACAGCACCTGAGCGTGTGTGGTACTGGATATGCCCGGGGTCCACTGGGCCAGGACACGGCCCTAGGGACAAGAACATTCACACTTCCTTTGTGGTCCGCTCCCAGCTGTAAAGCTCCGGCATTCCTGTGACAGGTCCTGTGACAGGTCTTGGGCTTCCCATTGCCCCACATGACTTCTTCACTGGTCACCAGGGTCGCAAGCTGTCAGAGCATCTTGCTTGCACCCCAGTAGGACCTAGTGAGAGCTCAGCCGCCCTGTGCCTCAGTTCCTCATCTGCACAATAAGGGAATAGCTGCCCCTCTGACAGAATTGTTGTGAAGGCAAAATGAACTCTAAGGGTCACTAAAGGTCAGGTGTGCTTTTCAGTATTAGGCTGTGGAGGGTGGGAAATGCTGCCATTATTTCCCCTTCCGGTCTCTGGTCTTTTCTTCCTATGTAGTCTGGGTTGACTGTGAGCTCACCATCCTCCTGTGTCAGCTCCCTGAGTGCTGGGGTGCAGATGTGTGCTGCCAAGCCTGGCTGATTCCTGGTTTTTGTTTTATATTGGTTCCGCTTTGGTTTTGAGACAGGGTCTAACTCTATAAGCACGGTCTCTGACAGGCATGGACCGCCACACCCGGCAGATGTTTGAAGGCTTTTTTTTTTCTTTTTCTTTTTTCCTTTTTGGTTTTTGAAACAGGGTCTCTTGTAGCCTAGACTGGCCTTGAACTCACCATGTAGTCAAGGATGCCCTTGAACTTCCCATCCTTCCACCTTTCCCTCCCTGGGATCCCAGGTGTGTGCCACCTCCCATCCCCACCCCAGCTAATGTCCTGAAGCAGAATTTGCCCTGCCTCACATACCTCAGCTTTCGACAGGATCTGTCACCTCTTCCTTTTCTGATGTCCCACTTTGGGGTGGGTGTCCCAGCATTCTCCCTGGTGTCGGCTGAGTACCGTGGAAGGTACTGTTGGGTGCACGAGAGCCCCTGACGAGCCAGGTGAAGCTGGGGGCAGAGCCTGCTGCTGCTGAGGAACAGTCTCACCTCAGCCAAAGTGCCATGCTTTCGGATAATAGCGACACCCTTGGGTCCCTCGTGTTACTGACTGACCCCTTGGTCCACAGGAGGGGAGCACAAAGAGGACTCTGGTTGGAGTTCGGCAGATGCACAGCGGGAAAGTAGTTCGGGGCCTTCGGTGGACATGCTCTCCCCACTTGGCAGAGTGGGTGCCGGTACTCAGGGCCCTCGTTCCATCTCCGTGTCAGCCCTGCCTGCCTCGGACTCCCCAGGCCCTGGTCTCAGTGAAGGCCTCTCGGACACCTGTATTCCCTTGCACACCAGTGGCCGGCTGACCCCCCGGGCCCTGCACAGCTTCATCACACCCCCTACCACACCCCAGCTACGACGGCACGCCAAGCTGAAGCCACCAAGGACACCCCCACCACCAAGCCGCAAGGTCTTCCAGCTGCTACCCAACTTCCCCACACTCACACGCAGCAAGTCCCACGAGTCCCAGCTGGGAAACCGAATCGATGAAGTCTCCCCAATGAGGTAAGTTTGGCCTGTGACTTCCTCTTAGGCACATACAAAGGACTGATAAAGTCAACCCACATAGAAGTGTGGCAAAAAAAAATAGATGTCCATCATTCTGATGCAGTTGGACTGAATCCCAACAGATCTCTTTCTGTACATACATAAATATATAAAATGATGCCATGTGTCAGTCAGGATAGGCTAGACTAGGCCACAGTAACAAACAGGCCCTGTATCTCCAATGCTTAAAACCCAAAGACTTGATTCTCATCGGCTAGCAGAGCAGCTCCTGTCTGGAACATGACTGGTCACTGACAGACCAAACGGAATTCCAGATGTTGTACACTGGCAGTTAAATGGGTTCCTTCTCTATGTTCATGGGATGCTTCTGAGGACCCACCATTGAGGGACTAAAAATATCAGGAAAGAGCTGGGGATATGGTTTTGTGATAGAACACTTCCCATCTCCAGCACACACAAAGAAAACATTTGGGGAAAAATGTTATGTACGTACAGTTTTTCTCTCTATTTTACTTCTTGACAGTACAGTATAACTACTATTTAAATGGCATTTACACGTGGTCCAAAGGCAGGAGTATGGTGGCTCGTGTAGGTCTCTGTAGAGGTACGCCATAAAAAGAGTGCCTGTCTCCTCACCCCCACCTGAAGCCAAGCCAGATAGGAGGGTTCTTAATATCCATGACAGGCAGAGCAGCCTGACTTAAATGCCGTTCGTGGCATGCTGTCATGTCCCTTCCAGGGGGTGTTTAGATATTGTGGGTTTCACTGTTTTCTTACGGTTCCTTTTCTTCTTCCCTGAGGGGTCAGGCACCTGGTTCTTTTCCGTGACATGGCACTCCTTTTCTAGAGGGTTCCCAGGGCCTTGGCGTCCCTCTTGCTTTTCTGCTCGCGTGCAGCCTGTCTTGGGCCCATGACATGTCAGACACTGGGTGGCTGAGGTGCCTTTGCATTATTGACCGTGGAGCAGAAACCCAGAAAAACCCTGTACTACCCTTCTTATCCAGCTGGGCCACTAAGCCCCGGCTCCTCCAGGTGCCGCTGGAGAATATGGAAGAATTGCTGTAAGCTGATGGGTCCACTGGAGAGAACCTCATGGTGGCCTGAAGCTAATGGCCTTGTTTCTCATTCTCTCCTGAGAAGAGCAGTAGGCTTTGTCCCATGTTCAAGTAGGGAACAGGTTCTGAGTCTGCTCCCCTCAAACCCTGCCACCTGATTCAGCCCTGGCAGAGGCTCCCTGGTAAGCTCTAAGGACAGCAGAAAGTCCTCATTCTCCCCAGCCCCCTGCCTCCTTTGGGAGAGGGGAGTTCCAGAGGAGAAGACAGGCTTGCTCAGAGCATGTCCCCATTTGACCCTTCCTGGAATCCACCTTTCAGCTCTGCATGGCTGATTCCCTGCTCTCCTACCCAATTCCCTGCCTCTCTAATATACCAACCCACCCCCTTCTTCCTGGACCTTGGGCACCCACCCCCATGGGTCACGTGACCAAGGAAGATCCTGTTTCCTCAAAGGGGTGAATATGCCATGCTGGGTGGCTAGCAAGGCTCACACAGAGCCAGGTCTCCGGCCCTTGTCCCGGCCCTTGGCCTGCTCTATTTCCAGGTAGTTTTCCAGGCACAGGCTGAGCCAATGTGGTGACATCACCCCCTTGCTCTCCTTTTTGTCTTCCAGGTTTGGTAAGGACAATTCATTTGCATCCCTCCTGCCACTGGAAGTCATGTTCGTGTCGCTGTCCATGTCTAGGGTGGATTTCTCTGACCCCACCTCAGCCCTGTTGGCTGGCTGTTCCCCAGTCCAGAAGCAGAAGCGCTGGCAACCGCTTCGTGAAATAGCTCTAATACAGCTGGCCTTAAATGACAGGCTGGCCTTAGCCCAGCCCCTGGGAAGCAGAGACTTTGAAAGTGTCTCGGTTCACATGAGCCCTGTACCAAGCCTGTCTCCACCTGGCCCTCTCTGTAGTGACCCCTGAGACTACTCCTTTCTTCTGAGCTGCCTCAGAAAGCTGTGCTCTGGGTGGCAGATGTCATCCACCTAGTACCCTTGCTGATGTCTCAGGACTCCCCTCTCTAGGAGACAGGCATTCCCAGAGGCAGCTCCAGATCTGAGGGTGTTAGTTTCTGGAGGAGAAAAAGGAGCCCAGGCAACCCTGGAGCCCCCCTTCCCTCCCCTCTACCTCTAGCTGTGATCGGGATCTCACACACACTTACAAACTGCAGAGGGGTCGGAGGGGTCAGCTGGACCTCCTGAGTCTGCTTTGGGTGGTCCGAGTGTGGAAGCAGCTATGTCTGGGGTTTTCTAAGTGAAATAGTGATTTGTTTTTCTACTAGCTAGCTGATAACCGTGGCTGCGGTAAGACCCAGGGAGAGAGGGCAGGCAGGGCTTGGCTGGCAGTGATGGTCCTTGGGGAGCTGCTGCAGGGTCCCAGGAAGGCACCGGTAAGGAGAGGAGGGTACCTGCATTTCTCTCTAGGGCCGTTACCAAAGCCCGAACCTCTGACCCTAGGATGTCCCCGACCATCACCACTCATTCTCCAGTGGCTGTGATGGTGTTGGGACCACAGCCGTGAGGGCCAATATTCCATTCGGATCCAGATCCGTGCTAGCTGGCACACATGGTTGCTTACTTGTGGCCCACATGACAAATAATGGTTAGGCTCAGAGCCTGATGACTGGCCTCTCACCTTCCTACTATTTCTCTGTAGCTGGCAGCTCACACCTCTCAGAGTGGTGTGTTCTGATGGCCTTGGCTGCTGACTGGAGTGGGGTGCCCTAGGAGGAAGTCGAGGGGCAACAGCCTCATGGGGGTGGTGCCAGAGAGCTGCAGGTGATCGGGTTGTGGGTTCCCAGTCATCAGGAGGGTGGCAGAGGACCTTTTGTCACGATCACAATTCTTTGGTGTGTGAGGGAGGACCTCCGTCCCACCTTGTGCCACTGAATCTGTGGCCGTAGATGAGTCAGTGTGTTGGGAGCACCAGCGGTGTGAACAAACATTAGGAGAGAGGGGCAGTAGCTACTGTGTGTGTGTGTGTGTGTGTGTGTGTGTGCGTGCGCGCGCGCGCGCGCGCGCGCGCTGATTCAAGGGACATTAGTCACCTGAGCACCATGCTCCTGATTTTTCTGGGTTATAGAGACCTTTGCTACATTGGATAAAAATCCAGACCCTCCCTGTGTATCAAGGAAAAATCTTGCAATAGTCTACTGATCAGCACTGAGGAGTCCTGAGGCCCTGTATCTTTTCTTTGGGCTCAGAGGCTGGAGCTCAGAGAGTAGGATATGGGTGATGGGCAGTATCCAGAGCTGTTCCACTGCAAAGCTAGCCTTACCATAAACACTGGGACGCCTGCCCTTAGAGGAACCCATGTCAGGAGAGGGAGCCCCCAGGGGGCCTACAGAAGGTAAGCAGAGGGGACCCTCCAACCTGTGGTCCTCCTTGGCAGAGAAAGAGGGCCAGGGATGGCCCAGAAGAAGCGCACCTTCCCCTTGCTCTTCCTGCCTAGATCAGCAAGGACTATCTCCAAAGTCTGCTGGCTGAAAGGGTGCAGGTGGAGTTGCATGCCTGACCACCCTGTGCCCTCTGTTTAACCAGAATTAGCCAAAACTGAACCCTAAAGGTGAATGCCCCTGAAAGAGGGGACAAGAGGCTGGCATGCATCTGAACTTCTCTTGCCTTTGCACTCCTGCTGCGCCCCCAGCCTGCCTCCCACCAAAGCAGACCCATCATAGGTAGACAAGTGTGCCAACTGCAGAGCTGGGCAGAGACATGGGCTAGAGAGCAATCCAGGCTGAGGGTGATACCTATTGTCCTTGTCTAGCTGGCTCTGGCCCTTCCCTCTTTGATGGATGTTGGTTCAGTGAAACAATGCTGTGCAGTGCAACACAGCATCATGCCCCATCTAGCCTGTGATCTCTGAGCTAGAAGGTCTCGGGCATGAGCCAGCCCCCTTCAGAGCCTCCTCAGTTTACCCAGCCTGTTCTTTCCCACAGACCTCCCTCATGGATCCCCACAGCTGGTACGAAGGGATATCGGACTCTCGGTGACACACAGGTAGGTTCAGCTGTGGGAAGTACAGAGCTGGCCTGGGTTCCACAGGGTGCTGCTGGGTCTGTGCTGGTTGCCCTTTGCCTCTGGCCTACCTGCTTGTCTTGTGGTAACAAGACTCACCCACCTTGAACTCTTGACTTACTGAACCAGATTCCTTTTGGTCCTTCTGTCCCTCACCTACCCCTCCTTGCGTCTTGTTCTCATCCTACTGAGGGAAAAACACTCTCCAGCCTTCTCCAGGTTCCAGAGAAATAGGGCCACAGTCATGGCCTCCATGTAATGCAGGTCCTGAGACCATCAGGTCCTCTGTGGAACATGTTGAAAATCCATGTTTCCAGATCCTGCCCATATGCTTCTCCACCTGGTCATCAGTTTTTTGTTGTTTTGTTTTTTTTAAGACAAGATTTCACTCACTGTGTAGCCCTTACTGGCCTGGACTTGCTGTGTAGACCAGGCTGGCCTCAGACTCACAGAGATTCTCCTGCCTCTGCCTCACAACTGCTGGGATTAAATGTGTGCACCACCTTCACCCAGCAACAATCTGGATTTTAACAATCCCAGAGACTGATGTTTGTACATATGAAAGAGACCCGCTGGAGACCTATGGCAAGGACCATCCAGAGGTCTGGCCTCAATGCTCACAAGACTGGAGTGTGCTGGCCACAGAGTTCTGGATGGATTGCAGGACGGTGCCTTGGGTTGCCCTTGCTCTGGTTGTCCCTGCTAAAGTCTGTTGTGATCACAGCAGGGGACACTGTCAGGGGCTCAAGGGCATTGCAACTTGCTAGGGCCTGTGGTTTCCATGGAAACTGTAGGCTATTTTCCAGCTGTGCTGATGCTGGCCTCAAGTTCTCACCCAAGGGGGAGTTCTAGCTCCCAAGGGTTGAGCAGTGCATGTGAGGTCACTGCCACAGGGGCGGAGCCTGAGCCCTGGTGCACAGGGACCTCTGTGGAAGAACCCCTCAGTCGCTGTTGCAGGGAAGAGGTTCTGGGGCACACACAGCTAGGATGGGCCACCGCCCACTTCTCTGAGTTGGTTTTCAAGACTCCTGGCCCCGCCTAACTTTTGGGGGTGGTTGTGATCCTCAAATGAGCTAATGTTTGTGGGTGTGTTGCAAACTGCTCCACAATTGCTGTCGCCAGTTAGTCTGCTGTCACTATGATGTTTTCAAAACGTGCCTTCCTCCGAAAACGAAGGGCTGTCTGCACTTCCCTGGGCTGGCCTGTGCTTTTGTGCTGGAGGACACCACTCTCCTGAAATCCCACTTCTCCTTCCGGTCTGTCTGCTGGTTTGTTTTTGGTTTTGGTTAGGTAGATTTTTAGACTGAAAATACATATGCTTAAAATTGAAGAGATTTCAAAGGGTAGAGAGAAAAGCCTCTCTCAGGCTTGCCCCTGGCTTCTCAGTGTGCCTGTGGATAGGTCATTTACACATTTACCCATCTAGGGGTGATTTACACAGGAAAGTGTGTGTGCGTGTTCTGTTTCCTTTCTCACACAAAACTACACACATTACAGCTTTCGTGCTCTGCTTTATTCCCTCTTTAAATCCATGTGATTTACACAGAGCAAAACATGCGTAGGAGCTTATAGCTATGGCCCCGTATACATGCCAAGGAAGATACAGAACATTCCAGCACCCTGAGAGTCATCTTGGGCTCTTCCCGGTTGATTATGCTGCCACCTGCCATTACTCTCCCACTCTGTCATCACAGATGGGCTTTTCCGATGCTTGACCTTCACAGCCAGGGCATCGTGTCCTAGTCGACTTAATGTGGTCATCTGGTAGTGAGATTTGGAGGCGGCTGCCCCTGTGTGTGCAAAGAACCGCATGTGTTCCTCTGTATGGAGGGTGGCACTGTGGTCACCTGCTGGCGGACATGCTATTTCCAGCTTTACTGTGGTATATGGCTGCAGCAGCACTGTGCCCGTATGTCATGTGACATCTCATCCCGGGTACTAACATGCTGACTACATACCGAGGGCTGGAATGGCTGGGTCCGAGGGCATGCACACCGGTGCTTGGACTGCTGGTGCACACCTGGTGCCATTGGCCACACCAGCTTTAAGATATTGACAGCAGCTGGGAAATCCAAGTACAGAACGCCTGGGGTTCTGGGGTTAGGCCAAGTCTCCTTTTCCCGGGACCCCTCCAGAGGCCAGGCTCTGATCGCCACACGTTTGTACTCCCTCAGGTTCTCCACAAAGTCATGGCTGTCACAGGTCTGCAACGTGTGCCAGAAGAGCATGATGTTCGGGGTGAAGTGCAAACACTGCAGGTGATGGTCCAGGGGGAGGGGGCAGGCGCTTGTCCCTTACAGCAGCCCCAGCACTTCCTTCTTGGCCTCCTGTCCTGTCACACCTGAAGGACGTCATCTAACCAGCTGCTCACAGTGCCACTGGGCACACCAGGTGCTCAGGACTCCTTAGTGAGGTGAAGGGAGGTACTCTTGGAAGAAAGGAACATTTGAAGTGGGTTTTGAAGAATGAAGAGAAGTTTACTAGATAGGGCGAGGAAAAACGAATTAAAGGCAGGGAAGAAAGTGAGAACTCTACTGGAATCCAGAAGGAGTTCTCAAGTTGAGAGACAGGCTACAGGGATGAGCGGTGACCACAGAGTTGCCTTATACCTGGGCAGAGTGAGGAGAGGTGGAGACTTTATACCAACCCAGCTTTGCTGTGTCGTAGCATGGTTTCCAGTGGGAGAGACATGAGTAGGGAACAGTGAGAGCCAACAGTCTGGCATGTGCTGTCTGGTTGCCCACACACCTTCCAGAGGGCGGCCTGGAGTCTCAGTTCCTAGCTGCCCTTGCCCTGATGTTGCTGTGTGACATGGGGCAAGGCACTTGCCCTTTCTGGGCTTTATGTTTACCATTTAGACATCCGGGGAGCTGATCCACTCAGATTATCTGAGCTGCCACGAGTGACAGCTCTGGGGCCGTCATCAGGACCGAGGCAACAGGGTCTCATGCAAGTCAGCCTGATGAATTGTATCCTGATGACTCCCTGACCTCTGAGGAAACTGGTCATTTGGCAATAAATGAGATCCTCAGCTCCCATGTGGGTGTGGCCAGCACATGGCGGCCCCTGAGCCACACACTGTCCCGTACTTACAGTGGTGGGAACAGCCCCACGGCCATTGCATTAGCAGGAACACCGAGACTGTGGGACAGGCTGGCTAGACCCAAAGGGGAACCTAGCTCTCTCCATTCCTGGCTGGGGACTGCTCATCACACTGGCCAGTGCCTGGATGAGGACACCCTTGGGGGCCCAGGGCCCTTGCTGATACCAGTGGCCTCTCTGGAATGTTTCTTTTAGGTCAGATTTTCTCATGCTTTCTAAAGTGGAGGAGGTTCCCCTTTAAAAGCAGGGGAGGGGTTTGTGGGGACACAAGACAGTGGCTACAGCACACAGGATGCCCCCATACCTTGGAGCTAACACTTGTTGAGAGCTTTGGGGAAACTGAGGCTGTGTCAGGGTCATCTGGGCAATTCTGGGATGCCCCGTGGAGTACTGACTCTTCCTCCTTGTAGGTTGAAATGTCATAACAAGTGCTCAAAGGAAGCCCCCGCCTGCAGAATATCCTTCCTCCCACGTGAGTGCCCGCGCTTCCCCTCTCCCGCTTCCGGGATTCAGGTGCATCTTTGTGGCGTCTGTTCCCGCTAACCAATTCCCTCTTTTCCAAGCAGTAGCCAGGCTTCGGAGGACAGAGTCTGTCCCCTCAGACATCAACAACCCTGTGGACAGAGCATCAGAGCCCCATTTTGGAACCCTTCCCAAGGCCCTGACGAAGAAGGTAAGTTGTCAGTGCCTTGTGGCCTGCGTATGTGTCGGGGAGCACTACCACCCCCAGCCCTGGATTCCCTTCCACAAAGCACCCCCTCATCAGCCTCACTGGGGAAGGGGGACACCACGCTGCAATCCAGCATCTGTGGCACAGACAGGGTTGGGGTGCTCCAGGGATCCTGGCTTAGCCAAATAGCAAGTGTGGTTCTGTCCATGTTGGAATTGTATGCGGTGATTCCCATGACCCCCTACCTCCAACATCTGTGAGCCAGCATTTGCTGAGCACCTGCTTTGTGCCAAAAACCTAGTTCTGAGGGGCACATACATGCTCCATGTTACAGATGCAGAAACTGAGTCCCAGGCTTCCCAAAGCCCATTTCTCATGGTCCCTCACTGTGTCCTCACATAATAGAAGAGCTCAGCGAGTTCCCCCAGACTCTCTGATATGGGCAGTGACCCTGTTTATAGAGACCCCATCCTCATGGTCTGAACAGCTTCACAGACCCTACCCACTAACACTAGCACCATGGGGGACTGACTTTTGGGTGAACACAGACACTCGGGTCCTCAGCTCTGGCTGTCACTCTCCACTGTTCCCCTTTTTGCTTCTGTGACCTTAAATGAGTGACTAGGTGTCTCTGAGCTTCACTCACAGATTGTTTGGAACAGGGATAACAGGGCTTCCTGCACAGGCTGGGGTGGGGCCACTGTTGCTGGGGGGTGGATTGCAATATATGTCCTATCCTCTCTAGCTCCTTCTTTAGCACCTCCCCCTCCCTTACCCCCTTCCCTTTGTCACAGATGTCCCCAGAGACCCAGGCAGTGCTGTTCCCTCCACACATCTCTTACATCCACATTGTCCCCTGGCACATGCCCGGACAGTCGGAAGCATTTGCGTGGGTCACTGAGTGAATGAGCAGCCTATAGTGCAGCTGCTGTGACCTGTCTGTGGGTGACCCTGCAGTTCAGGTCAGACGGATTTCAGAGCTGCACAGGTGCGGAGAGAGGCTCAGCCTGCTCTTGTGGTCTGCATGCTACTACCCCTGCTCAGGCCAGTTCCTGCTTATGAGGACTGAGGGTGGGGGGAGTCTGCAGCTTTGGAGTGGGAGTGAAAAGGTGGGGGTGCCATTTAGTTGGTGCCATATTGGGCCAGCCATCCTGGCAAGCAAGGCTAACCTCAGCTCCATGAGCTTTGGAGTATACTGTACACTGTAGCTGGAGATATCTCCAGTCCTGCCCAGGCCCGCAGCCACTCAGACCCAAATAAACACACAGATGCTTATATTATTTAAACTGTTTGGCCTAATGGCTCAGGCTTCTTGCTATCCAGTTCTTATATCTTAAATTAACCCATTTCTATTAATCTATAAGTTGCCACGTGGCTTGTGGCTTACTGGTACTTTCACATCATGCTTCCTCTGTCTCTGGCTGGCGACTCCTGACTCAGCCTTCCTCTTCCCAGCATTCTCCTCTCTCTTTGTCCCACCTATATTTCCTGCCTGACTACTGGCCAATCATAACTTTATTTATTAACCAGTCAGCGCAACACATTCACAGCATACAGATACCCACAGCAGTACACCCTCAGCCTTCAGGTCTTGCAAGAGAGAAACTCGGTGTACGTGGCACTAACAGGTTTGACCCCTGTTGTCTGAGGAGTTTCTTTCTGCCCTAGGAAATCAAGGTATTGAACCAGATCTGCAATCCACCCCACCCAAAGTGCTCCAGGACCCCTCATGGCTTTTTGACCTTTTGGCCTGGTTAAGTCTCAAAAGCATGATCCCAAGCACTGTTTGGTCAAGACAGCGGGTCTTCAAGAGATCTGAGCAAACATTAGACACTTGCTGTGTACTGCATACCCGGCTTCCGTTCTGCTACAGATCCACACAGCAAACATTCTGGCATGTGTGACATTGTGTGGCTAAGGCAATGGAAGCTCAGAGAGGTCAAGGAAGTTGCCCAGAGCCACCCAGCTAAGAAGTGGTAGAACCCTGGTGGGAATCTCAGGCAGCCTGCGTCACACCTGGTTCTATTGCATGAAGCTGCAGGCAAAAGATCAGAACCTGGGTCTCCCCCGATCCCTGCCACACTGGCCTCCTTTGCAGGCTGCACCCCCTGATCCCAGGGTTCCCTGGGTGCCCAGGCCCTGAGTTGTAAGCCATCTGCCCCGCTCTGTCCTAACGGGCACAGCCCGGAGTCCTATTTCCTGACCAGAATCTGGTGTGTAGTCCTCATCATCACAACTAGAAAAGCCCCACTTTTATTCATCATCATCATAATTAGAAAACCATCTCCCCGGGGGCAGGAGAGATGACTCAGAGGCTAAGAGCACTGGCTGTTCTTCCAGAGGTCCTGAGTTCAATTCCCAGCACCCACATGGTGGCTCACAACCATCTGTAATGAGATCTGGTGCCTTCTTCTGGTGTGCAGGCAGAACACTGTACACATAATAAATAAATAAATCTTTAAAAAAAAAAAGAAAGAAAAGAAAAGAAAATCACCTCCCATAGGTAGGAGGTAATTGATAAACTAATGTCTCTGGAGCTGATGAGACAGCTCAGTCCAT
>CABHPH010159161.1:10673-39820 GCA_902168325.1 Peromyscus nudipes | reverse complement strand
AAAGTGATTGCTAGGACCTGGATTCTGTTGCCCAGCACCCACATACAAAGCCAGGCATGAGAGCCATAAAGCGCACACCTTTAATCCCAGCACCCAGGAGGCAGAGGCGGGCAGCTCTCTGTGAGTTCATGGCCAGCCTGGTCTGCACAGCAAGTTTCAAGCCTGCCAGGACTATATAGGGAGACCCTGTCTTAAAATAGAAAAACAAAAAGCCGGGCATAGCAGTGCACCTGTGATCCTAAGTACCAAGCAAGCAGAGACAGGAAGATCCTTGCCGACTAGCCAGTTGGACCAGATCAGTGAGGGACCCTGCCTCAGAAAACAAGGAGGAAAGTGAAGGGAAAGATATCCAGTATCTCAACCTCCGGCCTCCACATGTGTGTTCACATACATGCACATACAAACGACACTCAAATGTCTTTAAAATCCAGAAGCCATTTTATTCTGACTAGAAACCATGCCTATCCAAGGCTTGAGCCTGTCACCTGCATTTTGCAAGATGAGGCTGGACAGGCATTAGAGCCGCAGTGTTGTAGTGAACCAGACCTGCCTCTGCAGTCAGTTCCTGGAGCCTCTTAGAATCTTCTCCCCCTTTTTGAGACAAGGTCTCATGTATCTCGGGCTGGTCTCTAACTCACTTTGTAGCCAAGGCTGGCTTTGAACTTCTGATCCTCCTGCTTCTGCCTCCTGAGTCCTGGGATTACAGGCCTCTTCCACTATGCCCAGTTCTTGCAGTACTGGGACCAAAACCAGGGCTTTGAGTGTGCTAGTCAAGCATCACATCAACTGAACCACATCCCCAGCCCCCAGCCCTGGAATTCTTAACCCTTCAAGATGGCAGACAACATTGGCCCAAGCTGTTGCCTCTTCTGGAATTTTGTGGGTTCTCTGAGAGCCCTTGTACTTTTAGGACAAGATCACAAAACCATAGACTCTGCAGAGGGCTGGGCACGTAGCAGAAGCTGCAAAAATGTTGGTCAGAGTATGAACTCAATTCATTAAGAAAGCGGGTGCCCAGCTCAGAGCCAGGCAGGTGTTGGGGTGGGAGAGATGGTCGTCAGCAAACCAACCATGGCTGTCTGCAGCTGACAAAGTGTATGTTAAGGTGCCTGGGTTCAGGAATTCGGGGAGCTATGGAAGGGTAAAGAGGAAGAGCGTACGTAGTCCAGCTAGGGTTCAGATGGGCTTCTAGGAGGAAGTAGGTTTGCAGTAAGAAAGATGGGCAGGAATCCTTTAGGGGGAGGCCTCTAAGTGTCTTTTTAGCATATATTAGTCCCAGAAAGTCTTGGGGCTACAGAGTGGGCTCCAAGGATCTCCTGGATTGACCTCTGCCCATGGAGGTGGGAGGAGGGGGCAGAAAAGGAGGTCTCTAACAGGCTGGCAGCTGCTGAGTTGAGCTTGCAGCCCTGCCCCATCCTGGCATCTCTGGTCCTGCAGGAGCATCCTCCAGCCATGAACCTGGACTCCAGCAGCAACCCATCCTCCACCACATCCTCCACACCATCATCACCAGCGCCCTTCCTGACCTCATCCAACCCCTCGAGTGCCACCACGCCCCCCAACCCCTCGCCTGGCCAGCGGGACAGCAGGTTCAGCTTCCCAGGTACCACACCTCTGGGCTCTTCTGGGTCCTTAGGGATGACCCTGACCCTCTCCCAGTCTCCCCCAAAAGCTGTATCTGTGGATCATTTGTTGAGCATGGGATTAATGCTGTGGCGACCTTCTTACAGATGAGTTTGCTGGGCTTCAGAAAGGAGGAGTGGCTGGCCCTGTGCTGTACAGTGGCAGAGCAAGGGCCAAACCCACGTCTGTCTAACACAGAGCCTGGGTTCTTGGGGTAACCCCAGGCTGCCTGCCTGTGCTTGTGGTAGCTTCTGCCCAGCATCACCCTCTCCCAGGGCTGCCTTCTGAGTTCAGTTGTGACAGGCACAATGGGGAGCAGATAAGCCTACAAAAGGCCATTGGGCTTCTGTGACATATGCAGTTCTTTGATTGGGGCTGGCTACTCAGATAAGACCTCATGTTCCTTTATGTGCTACCCAGAGACCTTGGGGAATTAGAATGAGGTGGTCTCCACTGAACACGTGAAGACCGTGAGTCCTGGGCCAACCCTGGAGGGGCAGAGCCAAGCCCAGCTGCCCTCGGGTGCGGTGCCCTGGAACTGCAGGAAGAGGCCAGGACTGCATCCTCTCTTGCCCTCAGTTCCGGTCAGCCAGACTAGGCTGCCCTGTCTCCAGGGAGCACAGCAAAGCCCACTCACCCACATGGCACTGAGGTGTTGCCTTGGCATCCTCGGCAAGGGCAGCTCCGCTGTCAGTCAGCCATGGCTTACCCAGTTTGCAGTCCTAGGGGGGATCTGCAGCTCAGATGCTCCTGTTTGCTGTAACCCGCAGGGTCCAGATCAGTCCCCCTGGCACTGGTCCCTGGCATTGTAAACCCAGAAAGACAGAGTGCCACCATGCCCCTCAACCTCTTACCTGTCTATCGGGACCCACACTGAACCTATACACAGCCAGCAGTTGGCCAAGCAGCCTCTGGACCCACCGAAGACTTTGGGACTTCTTTTAGGGGTGGTGAGGGACCAGAGGGTGGGTCTTCTGTCACTTGTCCTGTGCCTACCTTAATATGCACGTGGCTGGAGTGCTCTTAACAATGATGTCTGTCCCGTACACCGCCCCACCCTGCGGCTGAGCGGTGGCCCCTGGATTAGCTTCCTTTCCAGGTCTGATCTGCCTTGACTCTCTGAACAAGTCTCTTGCTAAACCATCTACTTTGGGTTTTTCTAAGAAGGGCTGGTTTGCAAAGAAGACAAGGGACATAGAAAAAAGTCCTTTTTATGATATAGATCAGACCCTGTCCACTTATACAGATGACCCATAAGGGAAATGGGCCCATTGTCCCTGCACAGAAGCCTTACTCTCTCTGTGATCTTAGTGGACTCATGAACAATCCTTGGGGGGCTGGGATGAGCCCCCAGGGAAGGACCTGGAACCCCTCCTGCCACCTGTGCTGTCCTGCCCTGTGCCGTCCAGGAGCCTCACAGTGGCCCTTCACAGGAGAGCCTGGGCAAGCCTGTATACTCCCCTACAGACAGAAGGCACTGGGGGCTAACTGCCTCCCCAGGTCCCAGAGCCTTATCACGGAGGAGAGCCAAGGTTAGGATCACCCTGAGTCCCAACTACGTGCAAGGCCACAGCAGGAGAATAGAGCCCGTGTGTTTGAAGCCAGCCCAGGCAAGATAGCGAGCATCTCAGAAACGGAAAGCAGAGGGCGTGCCATGGTTCCCTGCCTGGAATCACAGCCCTTGGGAGGATCCAGAGCTCAAGCAGTGAGGTCAAGGTGCTCCTGGGTCAGGGTACACTGGGGGGAAGGAGGCTGTTCTGCACACACTGCTGGACGTCGTCAGAGAGCCGCTGTTCTCCCGACTCTGCCTTCGCCTCTTGGCTCATGGGCATTTTCTGGAACAAAACCGGCCCCAACTTCTCCCAGTGCTCACTGGCCAGGGCTGTGCAGCAGAGCACCCACTGAGATAGTCCGTCACCCCACCTGTAGTGCCGCCCTCCGCTCCTGGGCTCACCACGCCCCAACTCTTCTCTAGTGCGGTTCCTTCTTCCTGCATGGCTCCACCTTTCCTCACCAGAGCCCCCTGGGGCAAAGCCACCTAAGCCAATAACCAGCACCTGCCCCCCCCCCAGTCCACGCACCCCTCCTCCCACGCTGCCTTTGCACTGTGTGACTCACCTCCTCTTCTGTTTAAAGCTGCCCACTTCATTCATCATAGACAGCAGTTTATCTTTCCAGGTGAGTCTTCTGCATGGGTCCACTAACTGCCCCTTGCTGTGACCCTCTGTCTGTCCCGCCTGGTGCCTTCTCCCCATGGGCTTGAGTTCACTGCAGCCGGTGTGAACCCTAAGGTGGGCAGTACCTTGCTGGATGGGACCCTGGCTGGAGTCCATCCTGTGCAGCCTCTTGCATAGACTGCGGGGAACTGGATCAAGGTCGCACTGCCCAGAAGTGACAGGAGGATGAGAACCCAGAACTCCGGTTTGCAGAATGAAGGGAGGGGGCTACTTGCTGGTGCCTGGTGGAAAATGAGTGATAAGGGAAAACCAATTTGGGAAAGTCTTACAGGCATTGTCATCCTCTGTCAGCTGGCTTTGCCTTTCCCAGCCTTAACACACAGTGCCACCTGCTGGTCGTCAGTGGAACTACCTCATTGCAGAAAGCTGGAAGGAAAATCTTTCCATTCAGTAAGGCAACCCGTGGATTTCCTCTCCAAAAACTATTTTGCACACTTCTGTATTTGCCCATTCCTTTCCCTTTAGGCTGTATAAGATCGATGCTTTTCTCCTCCCACTGGAAGTACCCAACACTAGGGGCCCGTGTGCTTCAGACAATTCTAATAGTCTTTTCTCTGCCTTGCCAAGGCTGGAAGCCCCAGTATTTTGGTTATTCCAGGCTTTTCTAGTCTCCAGATCAGCTCCCTTCAAGAATCGAGTTGGAGTAATTGGTAATCAGTATCCCTGTAATTCCACTTAGGTGTGTGGGGGAAGGGCTGCCCCTTTTGTGTGGTGCCCCATTCCAAGGGCCTTCCGGGTTACCAGCTCTAGGGTGTGTATGTACATTAGTGCCCCTCAGCTGTAGAACCACAGTACTTCTTCCTGAGTGGCCTGTTTTGCCCACACTGGGGGTGGGGCTCCATGTACTAACTGAAACAGGAACACACGAAAACAGAGTGCACAATACACTCCTTCAAGGGCAAGTGTGAAGCTTCCCAGACGTTTGCCCCTCTCCCCACACCTCACCCAAGACATGTGTAGCTTCTGGAGTGGCCCGAACATGTGTGAAAATGCTGGCCTGGCAGTCTGAAGGTGATATGGAAGTGTCTGGAGAGGCCGGAGCAGATGTTTTCAAGGTCCATGGACCCCAACATGGCCCAGGATGTTGCGCACATGTGGGCATTGCTCCATCAACAGGCCCGCAGCTTCTGTCAGAGTCGGGTTCCGCTGTGGAGAAAACCTTCCAGTGAAGGACAAAGGGGAAGGTCTTTGTCCAAGGCAGGAAAGGGGCTGCTGATAGCGTGAGCTGTTGCCATTTCCTGATTCTTTTTGTTGAGAGAGGGGAGCCCTGATCACTGCCACTACTTTTCACTTGGTTCCACACAGGGGAGAAGGTGTCTCTTCCTGGTGTCCTAGAGCTGAGTCTTCGTGCTGCAGCTGGACCACCTAGGGTCCAAGGGTCGGCCTCAGCTGCCAGCCCACAGCTCCTGGTGCACACACTGGATTTCCTCTTCTTGCGCAGAGCTGTGATACCAGCCACCCAATCCCAGAGTATGGGGGGGGGGGGGAGCAGCTACACCCGGTGCCAGGTGTCACAGCTGTTACCAGGTGCTGCCTAGCTGCCAGCCCTACCACTAGCTAGGCAAAGGATGTCCCTACTTTGAAAAATGACAGCCAGCCCTGCTTCCTGCCAGAAGGACCCTCTGCAGAAGTAGCAGGGTTAGCTGCTGCCACCTGTGGTGCCATCTGGGCCCACGGCAGTGGTGTTCATTGTTGGGGTCTCTCTATGGAGTCACTCACCCAGGGCCTCTGCCTGGGGGCAGCCATGTAGACTAAAGGCTGTAGAGACTGAGTATGTGTCAGCTTGCAAAGCATGAACTGACCCTGGTGGAAGTGGCCTGATGAGCAGTGGCCGCTCAGGAGAGAAGGGGTGACACCCCCCCCCCCGTGTGCTGGTCTTTGAGGATGACGGAAAGCACACTCACACTTTGCTCCTGTTCTCTTTCCCACAGACATTTCCGCCTGTCCTCAGGCAGCCCCACTCTCCAGCACAGCCGACAGTACACGGTATGAACCCCCTGCAGCCACCTCCCAACCCACCCCTACATATCTGACTCTCCGGTTCTGGGCCAGCCCAATGGGGAACGGGGTGTTTCATCCTTGGAGCCTGGGGATTGACTTGCCTCCTGTCGGTCCACTGAACACTCTATGGGGCTGTGTATACAGCAGCAGCAGGCTTGTCGCCCAGGAGGAAGTATAGGTGAACAGAGAGAGACCTGCCAAACATAACCCCTGTCTCTGGATCCCCCCTCCATTAGGTTGCCTTGAGCACTTGGCTCCTGGTCCCTCAGTTCTCAGCCAGTGAAGTAGGTCTCTAAGTGGAACCACTTAGAGGAATTAAGTTACATAAGTTCACACCGCAAGGAGGTGATAACCAGGCCTCAAAGGCAGGAGTGTGGGGCCCTGCCCCCTATGCTGCAAGGGCCAGGGTGATAGGTAACTGCCCACCCCCTCATCCTCACCCCCTCCAGTCCGCCTCCTTCCTATGTCCACAGCTTCCACATTACCTCCCCAGGGCCACCCCGGCCCAGCCCGGGGTCCCCTTAACAAAGCCTGTTTTACTCTTAGGCCCGAGGACCAGCCCAAAGCAGATGTGCTGGGTGTTCAAGAAGCAGAGGTGAGTGGGAGTCACATGCATGAGGCCTAAAGTCTCTCTCTTCTCTCTTCTTGGGGTGCACAGGGTCGGTGGGGGCCCAGGGGGATGAGGGTGCGGAGCCTGGTGCAGCAGGTGTGGGTAGATGTGCACAGCAGGGAAGAATAATGGAAAGTGCTAGCTGGAAGAACTTCTTTATTCTCCTGGCCTGACTCCCAACCCACAGGCCCAGGCCCTGGCCTGGACGCTAAGTCAGTCGGCCTGGGATGGGGGTAGGCATCTCCATGTTCTCAGAGCTTGACAGGCAGTTCTGATCAGTGTCAAGGACCGCCATCTTCATCTTAAACAGGCATGGTAGTGCACGCCTGTAATCCCAGCCCTTGAGGTGATGGAGGTAGGAGGTTCAGAAGTTCCAAGCGCTCCTCAGCTACATAGCAGGTTGGAAGCTAGCCTGGGCTACATGAGACCCAGAAAGAAGCCGCCATCTTGATCTTCAAACAGAAATATGAACTAAGCCTGGGTCTCTGCAGAGCAGCATGGCTTAAAATGTTATTGCTGCTGGGGGGTGGGGCATAGGAATCAGAAGGTGTGTTTTCAGACAGGAGACTACCAGAAGGCGGCCAGGGTGCCAGGCTTGGTGGGGCCTGGCCAGCACTCCAGGAAGAGGAGACCCAGACTCACTCCCCTCTCTATTCAATTCTCCTCAGGCTGAGGAGCCTGAGGCTGGCAAGTCCGAGGCAGAAGATGATGAGGATGAGGTGGACGACCTCCCCAGCTCCCGCCGGCCTTGGCGGGGCCCCATCTCTCGAAAAGCCAGCCAGACTAGCGTGTACCTGCAGGAGTGGGACATCCCCTTTGAGCAGGTGGAACTAGGCGAGCCCATTGGGCAGGGCCGCTGGGGCCGGGTGCACCGAGGCCGATGGCATGGCGAGGTGGCCATTCGGCTGCTGGAGATGGACGGCCACAATCAGGACCACCTGAAGCTGTTCAAGAAGGAGGTGATGAACTACAGGCAGACCAGGCATGAGAACGTGGTGCTCTTCATGGGGGCCTGCATGAACCCACCCCACCTGGCCATTATCACCAGGTAAGCCACGCCACTTGGGCCCCTGAGCGCCACAGCTTCCCTGTCCCTGCAGCCTGCTGCTTCTGTGGCTGCCCTGGAGGATGTGGAAGGGTGATCAGAGAGAGGAAGAAGGAAACCAAAGATAAGGAATCAAGTCCCCATCCACACTGCCCACGGATGTTAAAATATCAGGGCTGGGCATGGCAGCGTACACCTGTAAGTGCTAGCCCTTGGAGGCTGAGGCAGGGGGATCTTGAGTTTATGATAGCCAGGGCTACATAGCAAGACCTTGTCTCTCCTCAAAAAAAAAAAAAAAAAAAAAAGACATAAATAAAGAGACCCCTCTGAGCATAAAGAGAATTCCAGTGTTTTATAAAAGACACAAAACTGGCTTATACCACTTTGCTTGGATACTTTTCCCCACAGAAGTGAGTGTGGTTGACCTCAATATTCCTTTCATTAAAATGAAGCAGATTGGGGGCCAGCAAGATGGCTCAACAGGGAAGGGCGCCTGTTGCACAAACCTAACAACCTGATTTTGATTCCCGGAACCGATAATGAGAGGGAATAGACTCCCATAAGTTGTCCTCTGACCTCCGCAGGCACGCTGTGGGGTGTGCACACATGCACACACGTACACATACAAAAATAAATAATTTAATTAAAAAATACGTGACTAAGATTGTGCTGGTTCACACTTTACTTCTCTTGGTTGACTAAGCCTGAGGTCTACTTCGGGGTGCATGTGCTGCCGTGGGGTGAGCCCAGTGCCTTGTGCATTCAGAGAGTGCTGTGCCGAGCCGTATCCCAGTCCTCACCTTTTGGTATCTTGAGGTGTATCGCCCTTTTCTACTTCAGCAAGCATTCTGGGACTCACTGGTCATTCTCCATGGAAAACAGTGTCCTTCCCCCGAGCAGCAGCTAGATACAGAAACGGTTGCCTGTGCCACTTAAGAAACGGTTGACTTTACAATCTGTGGGGCTGGGGAGAAGGCTCGGCGGGCGAGAACACCCGTGTGAGCATGAGGACCTGGGGTTTACAGATGTGTGTGTTGCCAAACACGCACAGATATGGTCCCTTGATAGAGCCTTGGCTGTCCTGGAACTCACTCTGTAGGCCAGGCTGGCCTCGAACTCAGATTCACCTGCTCCTGCCTCCTGGGTGCTGAGAATAAAGGCGTAACCATCAGGCCCAGCTTCACACTTCGCTTTTTAAGTGGGTACTGGAACCAAACTCAGGTATTCATGACTTCTACTCTATGGAGCCAAGAGAACATGGGGTGTCCTGGACCTGGACCCTGTGCTTTGCGGGGAAACAAGTGACCCACCCCACACAAACAACTGGTGTTTTCCTTAACACAATGAACGAATAAAATTTGCCATTTTTCTCAGAGATAAAGAACTCCTGAACAGTGTCAGATCACTAGAGTCCCCTGACCCAGTCTATAAAATTCCAGCTCAAAGCAGGACAGCGAGTCCCCAGGGAATCCACTTGTGAGTGCCCCAGCTCTGCAGCCTCCTCTGCCATCCATCCACCCTCCTCTCACGCCAGCCTCCCATTCCTGAGGAGCTTAGACTTAGTGGAAGGGGCCACACAGAGGAACAGCATAATACTCAATTGGCAGCAGGTTGTGATGCCCTGGGGTCAGCATGTAATGATCATCTTTGTGGTGAGCCCGAGAGGCTCCATGGAGCCTGGTGTGAGTCCTGGAGGCTGAGCTCTTCCCCATCTGAGTTCTGCTGCTAGGCCCCTGTCCCTCCATGACCCTGTGAAGATGGGCCGCCCTGAATGGCTGTGCGTGTGGTTGAGCTGTTTCCTTGTGCAGGGGGAGCTGGCAGGCCGTATACCTCCAGGGATGGCATGTGTGCATGTATATGTAAGTGTGTCTAGTCGGGCTCCAGCTGGAGTCTTGGTTAAAGAACACATGTGTTCATGGCTTGTGTTGGTTGGGATGGAGAACCTTCCAGGAAGAAGTGGGCCCAGTTCCCCTGACAGGGTCCATGGGGATGCGATCAGCCTGTAGTGGCGCTAGATCTCTTTCCAACCCCCACCACCTTCAACAGTTTCTGCAAGGGGCGGACGTTGCACTCGTTCGTGAGGGATCCCAAGACGTCTCTGGACATCAACAAGACGAGGCAGATCGCCCAGGAGATCATCAAGGTAAAGTTGGGGTGGGGGTGGGGGTCCCAGCTGCCTCTTGGTCCTTGCCCAGGCCATATCTGCCTGTACCAGGTGGTTTGTGGCTCCTCTGTCTCCTAGCTGGGGCACCTCAGCCTGGTCCCCTGTCTTACCCAATCAAACCCAGAGCTCGCCACTCAGTTGGCATTAATAGAACTGAATTAGCTCTGAAGAAACTCTGGGTATTCTAAAGACAGTGTCACTCTAGCTGTGTGACCTCAGGGAGCTTGTTTAGCCTCTCTGAGGCTCAGCTTCCTCCCCTGTAGATACAGCACAGCCTCCTTGATTCTGTCAGAGCAGAAACAGAAGGAAGTCATCCCTACAGAGAACAGTTGGCATGGAGCTAGTACGTGGTGAGGGTTTCTTAGCATCATCGGTGGGAAACAGAGTGTTTCACTTCAGGGCATCAAAATACCAAACTTGGACTGGAGAGATGGCGTAGCAGTTAAGAGCACTGGCTGCTCTTCCAGAGGACCCAGGTTCAGTTCCCAGCACCCACATGGCAACTCACAACTGTCTGTAACTCCAGTTCCAGGGGATCTGACACCCTCACACAAACATACATGCAGGCAAAACACCAATGCACATAAAATAAAAATAATCATTAAAAATATATAAATAGATTAAAAAATGTTTAAAGAGCCCCACACTTTATGCAAATTATTTGCAGTTATCCTTTTTAATGGTTTTTCGAGACAGGGTTTCTCTGTGTAGCTTTGCGCCTTTCCTGGAACTTGCTTTGGAGACCAGGCTGGCCTCAAACTCACAGAGATCCCCCTGCCTCTGCCTCCCAAGTGCCGGGATTAAAGGCGTGCGCCGCCACCCGGCTGGCAGCTCTTTTCCATTCCCTACTCATTTAAAAACTAATTAAAGAGAGCTTCTCACTCATTGCTTATCCAGACTATTAAGAGGGCTGGAGAGGAGGCTCAGTGGTGAAGAGCACTTGTTCTTGCAGAGGACCTGGAGCACCCACATGGTGGTTTGTAACCATCCTTAATTCCAGTTCCAGGGGACCCGACACCCTCCTCTGACCTCCGTGTGCACCAAGCACACACAAGATGCACATACATGCATTCAGGCAAAGCACACATAAAATGAATAAATCTAATTTTAAAAAAGCCAAGTACCATGAATGTAAATCCCAAAGCTTGGAAGGCTGAGGCAGGAGGATTGAGAGTTTGAAATCAGCCTGGACCACATAGGGAAGGGAGACTGTTATCTACAAAACAGAAAACCTAGAATACTGAATAAGACTTCCTCTCTTTAAAACAAAAACACCCTCAAAGCTGTGTTGAAAAGCTGCAGCCTCTCAGGATGGGGATGTGGCTCAGTTGGTCAAGTGCTTGCCTAGCGTGCACAAAGCCATGTGTTCAGTCCCCAGCACCATAGCAGGGCACACTGGCACACACCGGTAATCCCAGGCCTTGGGAGATGGAGACAGGAGGATCAGAAGTTCAAGGTCATCCTTGGCTACCAAGCAAGTTCAAGGCTAGCCTGAGCTACATGAAACCCTGTCTCAGAAAAGAAGAGCTGCCCCTTGCAACTGTGCATCAACTGGCCTTCCCTTCAGACCCCTCCCTCCCCTTCTCCTTGCCCTCTTCTCTCTGGCCATTTTGTGTATGTGGACGTCTTTAGAAAGGAAAAGATAAAAATCACAATGGCGCGCCGGGCGGTGTTGGCGAACGCCTTTAATCCCAGCACTGGGGAGGCAGAGGCAGGCGGATCTCTGTGAGTTTGAAGCCAGCCTGGTCTACAGAGCAAGTTCCAGGAAAGGTGCAAAGCTACACAGAGAAACCCTGTCTCAAAAAACCACAAAAGGAAAAAAAAAAATCACAATGGCTTTTGGGGACAAACCATGATTTCAGTCTGCCCCTTTCTTTCCCATGGCCACATTTAGAAATTAAACTTCAGACCAGAACCCCAAGGTGTCACCTCTGCCTCAGATGTGATCTTTCACCAAGGACTCTGCTCTACCCCCCCTCCACCCAAATCCTACCCTTCCCTCCTCCCCCCCCCCCCTCCCCCTCCTCCCTCAGAACTGGGAACTGCCCTCTCAGTCACAAGAGTCAAGGCAGCCAGGCTGGTCACTTCCAGGGCCCAGGAGGAAAGTGACTCAAGGTTCTGGAGCCGCCTCTTGTCACCCCTCCTCCTTCTATGTCCTTCCTGCTGAAAGCCTCCTCTTGCCCCTGGGGACCCTGGCTCAGCTCCACCCCGCCCCCCCACCCCGCCCACTTTCTTTTTGGAGTGATCTGAGATGCGCTGAGAGTCTGAAGCTGAGCAGAGGAACCTGACCTCCAGCAAGACGGTTTGCAACTTTGAGTGTTGCCGTGGAGACCCCGGGCAATCCTGGGGAAAGAATGGTCCAAGCTCAGCTCTAGAGCCTATCTCTTTAACCAGACCCTTTCCAGCCGTCACACCTGGGTTTTGTGTGTCTGGGTGGCTTTATTTTGTTTTGTTACAGGGACTCATGTAGCCTAGGCTACCCTCAAATTCACTGTGTAGCCGAGGATGACTTTAAACCCCTGCCTCCACCTCTCAAGTGCTGGGATTACAAGTGTAACCCACCGACCCCCATGCAGGGCCTGTGGTGGGAGTAAGCCTCAGCGAGGGACAGCTACTCATCCTTAGCCCACAGTGGGACCTGTTACTCCAGCACCTGGGCCGTGGGCTCTGTGCCCCTGATCCTTGAATATAGGCCAGAGCACTCGCTGCTGGGCATCACCCACCACATTTCACCTGATGGATGAAGAGGCAGAGTCCCAGAGGGGCCAGCACTGTGCCCAAGCCACACAGTGCTAGCTGAGCACAGATGGAGCGTGGAACTCAGACTTCAGGCTTCATCTGGGGCCCCTGCTACCATGGCGAGGTAGCATCCTAGGAATGTGTCTTTTACCTGCCCTGAGTGTCAACCCCGCCTAAGAGCAGAGGCCAGCTAGTGAACTCCTGAGAGCCTGCTCTTTGCCTGAGTCTGGATAGTATAGTGATCAAATCTGTTTCTAATTTTCTCTCTCTCTCTCTCTCTCTCTCTCTCTCTCTCTCTCTCTCTCTCTGTGTGTGTGTGTGACTGTATGTACAAGTGTGTGCCTGTTGCCCACAGAGACCAGAAATGGGCACTGGATTCCTTGGAACTAGAGTTACAGATGGCTGTGAGCCACCTCTGTGGGTGCAGGGAACCGAACTCTGGTCCTCTGCAAGAGAAGGAAGCGCTCCTAACCACTGAGCCATTACCCCCAGCCCAGATTATTTAAAATTGGTAATGCTGAGTCCTGAACTGTGAGCATGCTAAGCACACATTTGACTGCTGAGCTACACCTCCAGCCCATATCACCGGTCTTTACACTCCTTGACCTCTGCTCACTGTCAGTCACCGTGTCCACGCCTCACACCTTACCCAAGTCTGAGGTGGCTATTTGACAGCAGAGTGGCATAGAAAGAGCATGAACTCAATGAGGTCAGATCTGGGCTCCATGCTTAACTGCTGTGTGGCTTGGGGCAAGTCACTTGCCCTCTCTGAGCCTCAGTTGCGTCATCTGTAAGGTGAGGACAGTATCCTACCTGCTGTCTGTATGAAGATAGGATAGGGGGTGGGGGTAATGTGTCTTGCCCTGAATACAGCTCAGCCTCCATCTCTTAGCATCCCCCACCCTCTGATACAAGGTTGGCCGTCTTGCAGGGGATGGGCTATCTTCATGCCAAGGGCATCGTGCATAAAGACCTCAAGTCCAAGAATGTCTTTTATGACAATGGCAAAGTGGTCATCACAGACTTCGGGCTGTTCGGGATCTCGGGCGTGGTCCGGGAGGAACGGTGAGTTGGCCGTGGGTGTCTGCATGGGTCAGCAGAGCTGCAGCACTGCATGGGTGTGGAATACCCCTGGCTGCATTGTTGGCGAGAGCCTTCCCTGCACAGGCCAGGTTGCCTCGGTTCCTGGTCCTGCCCATGCGGTTTCAGTCCATGTTTAGGTCCCTCGTGGTCTTGATTTCCAGGTGGGTACCCATGGAAGCTGAGTCCCCTGGCACATTCAGCTTGGCTAACCAGGGATGGGCGAGGGACCCGGCTTATATCCCCTTGATGAGAAAGAGCATTGTACTTCCTGTGACTGTAGAGGGGTTGAATGGCAAGAAAAGCTCCTCCATAAGAGTGGGGTGGTGTCTCAAGGAAGATTGACAGGCCAGAACGTCAGCGTGCAGGTTTGACATCTGCAGACAGGCTGGGAGTCCTCGACAGCCCAGCTACTCTCTCAGTACAGGGAACCAAACACTGTCACCAGTGGCTCCCTGCCATTCCCAACTGTGCACTCCCTTTCTAGAAGTGCTCAGCCCGTTCAAGGGCAAGGGAGAACTCCATGTTCCTCCCTGGGCTTTCTCTACCACATGTGAGTGGGCACAGACGTGTACAATCAGGCCACCTGCTCCCCACTGAGGGGCCTGTGTCCTTGTCCTGGCCTCCAGGCGTGAGAACCAACTGAAGCTGTCCCATGATTGGCTGTGCTACCTGGCCCCCGAGATTGTTCGAGAAATGACACCCGGGAGGGATGAGGACCAGCTGCCCTTCTCCAAAGCTGCTGACGTCTATGCGTTCGGGTGAGTAGGCCACCGACACTCAGGTACAGTGGTGGCCACTGGGCAAGGAAGTGTGCCCTGGGAAGCCATGGCTGTGCTCCTTGATGGCGGAGTGACCGTGTCTTGACCTCTGGTTCCTAACGTGGCCAACCCCTAGAACCTCCTGTAGGGTTTTGTGATGCTCCGGTAGCTCACAATGTGGTGTCTCCGTAGGACTGTGTGGTATGAACTACAGGCAAGAGACTGGCCCTTTAAACACCAGCCGGCAGAGGCCTTGATCTGGCAGATCGGAAGTGGGGAAGGAGTGAGGCGCGTCCTGGCGTCCATCAGCCTGGGGAAGGAAGTCGGCGTGAGTAGAGGGAAGCAGGGCCCAAGGGTGGCCTGGGCCTGTGACATGACTGTCCTCCACTCACCCACCAGGGAAGGACCACAGGGAGGCTCTGTGTCTTTCCTAAGGCACAGGCGTCATTGTAGTTAAGAACAAAAGCCTGTGTTGCCTAGCCTGGGGTAGACGGTGTCTTGTGATGACCACATGGGCAAGCCACCTTCCTGGGTGTCAAGGCTGCAGAAGGTGCTGTGGGGCTGAGTGGACCCTGAGAGAAAGCCTTCCTTCTGTCACAGGCAGCTGTTTTGCGGGTTATCGGCTGCTGCTCCTGTATTAGTTCTTGTCCAGCCTGTCTCCTCTCTGGTAGCACTGAGACGCCCCCTTGTGGCAGCCCCACCCTATATACATTCCCAGACCATCGCATTCACCTCTGGACACTTCCCATCTGGCAGAGGCCACCTGCCTTCATTACTCCTCTCTCCTGTTTCCATTCTGCTTGACTTGGTCACTTTGGGAAGGACAAGTTGAGGAGGAAGGAGAACAGGCAAGTTCCTTTTGACCTGGAAGGTTGGTGGCTCATCTAAAACACCTACTTCCCAGGGTTCTTCATCCACAGTTGCAGGGCACTTGGGACCTTCACAGGGGCCCTTAGGAAGTGTCCTATCCATGTGCCTCCCTCCCTCCGAGCTGCCCATAGGCCACTGACCACAGTGCTCTTTGCAGGAGATCTTGTCTGCCTGCTGGGCTTTCGACCTGCAGGAGAGACCCAGCTTCAGCCTGTTGATGGAGATGCTGGAGAAGCTGCCCAAGCTGAACCGGCGGCTCTCCCATCCCGGGCACTTTTGGAAGTCGGCTGAGTAAGTACTCCCTCCATAAGCTAGACTAGCCGTCAGACCCTGGAGAGCCTCTGTCTAGAGGGTTTAAGGGCTCCCTCTGCTGGACCTGCATCAGACTGCGATTTGGGGCTTCCACAGAGCAGAGAGGTTGAAGGATTCTCCTCTGCCTGGTTAGTGCTAGAGGCACCCACCCTTAACAGGCAGACACCTCCAGTTTCCACCTGTGGGAATCTACATGTCACTGTATTAGATCATCACTGACACCAAGCCCAGGCTAGACCAGGGTGAGAAAGTTATGCCTGAGAGGAGAAAGGGTCAGAGGTCAGGACCATGTGGGTCCCAAAACGGCCCCTAACAAGCAGCATCAGTTTTGCTTAGGCTGGTACCCACTTAGTCGCTGAGCTGTTGAGCACTGAAATCTTGCTGTCCCTTAATGGGCCATGCCACTCAGCTGTGTAGCGCTGGTGTCGACAGAAGCCTTTCCCCTGATATGGTCCTTTGTCCCCTGAGGCACAGAGCAGCAGGGGCCACTGTCACCTGCCCTGTATTCTGTCCTATGCTGTTTCCACTCTGGCTTCCTCCCCCAAAGACTCCTCTCCAGCCACAGCCGCGTGTCAGGTTATGGGGCCTCGTCACTTGCCTCAGTTTCCACAGTGGGGCTTAGGTAGGAAACTTCGCCAAGAAGTATCAGGTAAATCCCATAAGCTTGGCAGGTGAGGCATTGGCATTGACAGTATGTGTCAGGGAGCAGGGGATGAGGCCTCAAGGCTGAGCCCTGTGCTGCCGGAGGTCTTGGGCCCTCTGAATGCAGGCTTCCTCTTCTACCAAAGCATGCCTGCAGCGGGCAGGCACTGGCATTCAAAGATGACCCCTAATCCTGGAAACCAGTCAGCCCGTCCCTCTCATCTCACAGATGGGAAACAGCCGCCGGCTCCCAAGCGTCTGCTCCCGGTCTCTGCTTCTCCAGACACGGGGCCTCTAACTCTCACTTTCTCTTTTCTTCCCCCTTGGCTTTGTCGCTTTTCATTTTTGGGGGGTGGCGGATGCACTGGCCTGTCTTGTCATCTTTCCCGCCCCACCACCCCGACTCCTCCACCTGCCTGCTGGCTGCCATCACCCACCGGGCCGCCTGGCTGGACCGGATCGGACGGCTCTCTTCAACTGCTGGTGAAATGGTCTTGGGCACCCCCAGCCGCTGGCGGAGCCGCTACTACGGGAAAGGACGCTATGGTCACCCTGACTTTAAGAGCTCCTGTCCGGTTCTGGAGGAATAGTGTGTTTCCATCACTTCTCTCATTTCCTGCCTGTGTGTGGCTGGCCCATCGCATACCTACCCTTCCCCTTCTGTCTCTGCATGCTAGCTGCTCACATCCATGCTTTCATTCCCATAATCCACAGTGACCTCTTGCAGCTGAAATGGCCACCAGCAAGGGCCACTGGGCTCGTGTTTCTCACAGAGGGATGTCGCAGGCAGGGCCCCTCTCCACACCACATGGGCTAGCATGTGGCTGAGGGCGAATGAACTCTTTGAGCCAAGTCCCCCAAATCCCGCTTCTGGGTGAAGCTCAGAGGAAGAGAATCCAGTGAACTAGTTGTGGTAGCATATGCCTGTTATCCCAGCATCCAGGAGGATGAGGCAGGGGGATTTTAAGTTTGGGTCCAGCCTGGGATACATAGTGAAATGAAATGAAATGAAATGAAATGAAATGAAAGCACCAATGGCAGCTGGGCGTGGTGACGCATACACCTTTAATCCCAATTTCAGAGGCAGAGGCAGATGGGTCTCTGTGAGTTCAAGGCCAGCCTGGTCTACGTAGTGAGAGCCAGGAGAGACCCTGTCTCAAACAAAGTATCAGCGAATTGCTGGGGGTGAGACTCAGTGTTAGAGCTTGGGCTTAGCATATATGAGGCTGGGGTCTGGGCCCCAGCACTACAAGTATTAGTAATAATAATAATAGTAGTAGTAGTAATAATAAGTAAAGAGGGGAAGGAAAGAATCAAGTGAGCAGAAGCAATAATCTCTAGGAAGCCAGTTTGACCATCACAAGGAGCTGTGGGCTTAAGGAGCTGAGGGGTGCCTGGAACGGCCCTGTGGGGATGTGGAAAAGCTTCCTTGTGCCCACATCCCCTGTCAAACTTACCCTGCTGCCATTCTGAGGGGTGGAGTTGAGGATCCTATTCTCTGCAGACAGCGGGTCCCTGGGCTGTACCCTGGCTCCCTCAGGCTCCAATTCTGACGCTGCTCTTTCTCTGTCTGTAGGTTGTAGGTCTGGCTGCCTTGCATGCCTCAGGGCTTCCTTCCTCCTAATCGCCAGCTCAGCTCCGTGACTTCTGCTAAGACTCAAAATGCCAGCGGGCACTAACCCAGGGGATGCCGTCTCTGCTGCTCCAGTCTCCCCCTCCAGACTCCTTCCTGTGCTCTGTTTTTAACAAACGGCCCCTCCCCTGCACATGGCCTGTGGGCACCTGACTTGAGTCACTGCCAGGGGAGGATGGCACTAACGGGGTGACTCCTCAAGGCGGAAGAACAGCTTTCAGCTGCCTTCGTGGATGAGACGGTCTTTCCTCTCTTGTTCTCCCCAGAGTGGCTCTTGCTTGTGTACCTCTGGTCCCTAGCCCCTACTAACACCTTCATGAGCCCCTGCTGAGCATGCTCAGAGGATGGGGAGGTGCTTGGCAACCCTGGAACGTTGTCCTGCAAGGGATGTAGTGGTTCAGAGCTGCCCAGACCTAGCCCTGAGGACATGGGCCCTGTCTGGAGTCTTGTGTCTGTCTCGTGAAGACAAAGGACAGTAGGCATGCAAACACACACACACACACACACACACACACACACACACACACACACACATCGTATTGTCATATGGGAAAGACATCAGTTCAGAAGAGCTGGCTCCTTAGGAGTCACACTCAGAAATGTTGTTTTAAGCGATGTGATACCTGTCACTCAGTAATGGAGACAGAGCTGCTATCACATCTTCTAGGGGTTCCATGGCCCTGACCAGATTTCTGCAGTTGGGCTCAGGATTCTGCTCCATAGTGGCTCCAGTGGACCCCACGTGAGCACCATTTCTAAAAGGAGTATGTGCCATCAGCCCTGGTACAGATCCTCTGGTCTCTCTCTAGTTCCACATCCACACAGAGCAGCCAGTGAGGAAACAGCCTCCGTGAGCCCATAACGGCTGCTGCCATGCTGGGTGCTGGCGAGTTAGGTGAACAAGCCATGTTTTCCCTTATCCCCGCCAGGTAGGGAATGTGGCTGAGGCCCAGGACTTAGGGTGGCCAGGAGCAGCTCTGTCAAGGCTATGGACCGAGCAGTTATCCTTACTCAGATCCTCTGCTAAGCATAACCCATGACACCTTAACTCTGGTCCAAACCAGCAGAGCCATAATCCATGTCTCTGCTCCTCTCCGCAGCATTAACAGCAGCAAAGTCATGCCCCGCTTTGAAAGGTTTGGCCTGGGGGCCCTGGAGTCCAGTAATCCAAAGATGTAGCCGGCCATGCACATTCATGCAGAGGGTGTCTCCTTTCTGCAACATGGTTATGAAACATGAAACCACCGCCACGAGGAATGAGAGAAGCGTTGCCTGCCAGGCTACAGACCAGGAGTATGACTCCTCCGTGAGGAATACGCATTGCAGCGGTGTGTGGGGCTCGGGATCGGAGCCGTACATGCCGCTCCAGAGGACACCACTACAGCCAGTGTTTACACAGAGGTTTCTGCCCCGCAAGCTTGGTGTTTTATGGTAGTTAATAATAGTTCTACAGAAGGGTGCTGGCACTTCGGAGCAACAGAAATGCCCCCCTCTCCCCGCCCCCTTTTCTCTAAGGTCCTGCAGCATTGAGGGGCCCAGGGTTGAGCAAGAAGGAAGAAAAGCAGCATGAATGTAGCTGTTCTGGGGAAAGAAGACATGACGGGAGGTTTGACCTGGCCTGACTCCCACTGGTCCCTCTCTTTGTCCATAAGGAACACCAACCCTTCCTTAGCTTGTGGGAAAAAGCTTGGCTAGGAATCCTTCTGGATTATGGGGTCAGGAGTTCCTGAAGAGTTTGGATTTAGTTTCTGCTCTGATCTGGGCTTGGTGTGCTAAAAAGTACAGACAGAATCCTTCTAGATGGATCTGATGGATCTTAGCCCGGCTTCTACCACAGCGGAAGGAAACGGTCACACATCTGTGGAGACATCTGCTGCTTCTCTGAGGCCTCCAGGCAGACATGAAGGCTGTGGAACTCAGCCTGTTATCATCACCCCCCACCCCCAGTGCCTCACATTTACCCCCGGAGCCAAGAGCTCACCCGTCAGCTGTGTGTACAGTGAGTTCTTGGTTGATGAGAATAGGGAAGGGGCAAATACAGCCTTGGTAACCCTAGCACTTTAAAATTCACCTCTGTCATGCCAGAAGTTTCCAGACCACTTCCACTTCCCCTGTCTCATCGACGCCTTTTAGCCCGTTCTGACTCCTGTGTGTGCCCTGAGCTCAGATCGGGGCATGAGGCTGTCCAGACACTTCAGCAAGATGTACCTAGTAAGTCCCTATCTGTGAGCCTCAGACGTCTGTTTGTGTTCATTCCAACGAGCAGGAGGGCTGGGTCGGGGTGAGTCAGATGGGCTCTGCAGAAACTGTCACCTACAGAGCAGAGCAGTCCTTGAGCAGAGGCTGGGCAGCGCCAGACCCCACAGCCAGAGTGCGGAAGAAATGGGAGTGGAGAGGTGGTTAGAGCCAGGCCCCTAGGCTCACAATCCCGCTGTGGAATGGCCGTGTGGCTCCCTCTTCCTTAAACACCAAACACATCCTCAGTTTTCAGAACCTGCCCTAGCGTTAGAACCTGGTCCAGGTGTCCGATAAAACAGGCCATTCTCTGAGAAGTTGTGGGACTCTGTCTACATCCCCCCAGCCCAGTTGTTCATGCTACAAGGACAGCTGGACAGTAGTATCTTGACCCCGCCCCAGTGTGGGGAGGAAGAGCTGTGAGCCTGTGTTCAGCTCCACGTGGGTCATATGTCCTCGGAAATGGAACTGTCATACCACTTCCTCATCCCTTTGGCTTCCCACCCTAGCCCTTGGTGTGACCTCCCTACTCCAAAACCACATGGGGTATAACTACAGTCTCTGTGGCTAGCTCATGGCTGTACCTCCCCAGAGGCCACAGTGTCCGAGCCTCTGGCCATTCCTTCACTTTGCGAATGTTATGACATTGACCTCCCCTCACAGGTAGAACATGAGCCATCAGGCTGGCAGCCGGGTCAACGCTTTCAGTCATCCCGCGGCACCAAACCACACAAGGCATCCCACACAGCCCCCTGACAGCAAGCCTGGGTCTCGCTCTATACTGTGAACATCTCTGTCCAGAAAGCTTTGAGCCCTGCAGTGAATGTGGTCTTGTGCTGGGGACCAGATAGGAGTAGTCATGGCCCCTGCCTTAAGGAGCTGTCTGTCTGCTGGGGGTCATTATGCAGGGGACCCAACATCTGCCTGGGACCCTGGGGCCACTTGGCTCCAAGGGTGCTGGAACCTTCCCCACTTCCTCTCTGAGGCCTCCTCCGTACTACCCTTCGTTTAAGGGAGTCCCCCATCATGGTCCCTGTTTCCTTTTCTACTTAAGTGACTGTGAATTGAGGTTAGGAAAGTCGGCCTCCCCTGTGCTCTCCTTGTCTCCCGGGAAACACATGAAGAATGACAGATACTGTGAATTCAGCCCCTGTAGCCACTGTGAAGGCAATGAAAAGAGGCTTGAGCTGCAGGGGGCCTGCCCACCTAAAGTCTGAGTCCAGCAAAAACTTTTGTCCTTTTCCAGGCACTCTGAGTTCCCAGCCTCGCCTCCAAGGAGGCCTTGACCCATCAGAGTGGCAGCGAAGTCATGAATCCTAGCTAGTGCTGGTCTGGCCGCTCCTATGCACCAAATCGAAGCCCTTGGCCATTGTCTTCTTGTGGTCCAGGCCGGGAGTGGCAAGCCTCCGTTGCTCTGTAGTGACAGAGCGGGGTGGAATAGCCATGCTGTGCCGCAGCGCTAGCCAGGACATCATCGGCGTGTGCCCCCAGTGTCTCTGTGGCCACAAGGCACACGTTTATTTGCTTATTTTGAATGTGATGTAAAATTTGTACAGTAAAAGTTTTTATATTTTCTATCAATTGCATTTGTCTTCTAGAAATGCTTTAATTTAAATTAAAATGGTTAGTCTGGATGAACGTGTTATATTGGGGTCTATGCCACTGCTAAGAATGTACCCTCTGGCTGAGCCAGACCTAGGGGTCTGGAGTTTGTGAATAAAGTTTTACCAAGGTCTCCTGGGGCTCGTGTTTGTTTTGACCGGTCTAGATGACTGTTGGGGACCATGTGGGTGGATGGCATAGGAGGGCAGGAATGGGGAGCTGAGGGGTCTGAACCCCTTCCAGGAGTTAAGGAGCACCTTCCTAAAGGAGGTGCTATGGAGCCAGGACTGGAGAGTCAAGAGTTCAGGCCATCATCAGCTAGATAGCAAGTTCCAGGCCAGCTGAGGCTACATGAGACCCTAACCTCAGAGAGAGAGAGAGACAGAGAGAGAGAGAGAGAGAGAGAGAAAGAAAGAGAGAGAGAGATTGATTTTGATTATGCCTCGACCTCAGAACAGGTGTCTCAGGGCCAGAGACATGGATGGCTCAGTGGTTAATTAAGAGCACATCCTGCTCTTGCCCAGGACCAGAGTTCGGTTCTCAGCATCCATGTCAGTAACCCCAGCTCCCTGGGATCTACTGCTGGCCTCCACAGGCACCTGCATTCATGTGTGTGCACACACGTACATACACACACAATTAAAAAAAATTTAAGTATCTTTAAACAGAAGGCGCCAGGAGGAGGTGATAGGGCTGTGACCCACAGAGAAAGAGTGATGTCCCCAGCAGTAAGAAAGTAAGTGATGCAGACCTGGTTGGTCCCCTGTTAGCTAAGGTGCCTTTCATTTGATAGAAGCCTGAAGGAGGGGAAACAGAGTTCGTCTCTGACCTCTGGAAGTCTCTCATTGCCAATCCACAGGTGCAGAGAGCTGCTTTGGAGGTTGGCAGGAAGCAGAGCCAACAGAAGAGCCATCTGTGGGGTTTCTGCTCTGAACGTCTGTCCTTAGTCTAATCCCCCTAGCAGTGCCATGTGTTCATCTGGGGAGGGGGGCAGGTAACAGGTCCAGGAATGGAGCCAGGATTGCATCCGTGGGGTACCCAGGTGATGGCCCAGATCTGATCCTGACTCCTCATCAGAAGCCAGGGATCTTAACTGCTCAGTTCCTGAGCTTCTGCTGTGCTCACAAGATAGTGCTGAGGCTGGGGAGATGGCTCGGCGGCTAAGAGCACTTCCTGTGCCGTCATGAGGAGCCAGAGTTTGGATTCTGCCGCTCACCACCTGCCTGGGGGGTACTATGATTCTTGGACTTGTCAGTTCTTAAACTCTACAGGGCTGTTGGGGGGCTTCAAATCTCAAACGGAAAAATCTCCTGTGCCCAGTGCTGCTCAGAATGCAACCTGGCATCAGATCAACACTGGCTCCCTTCCTGGGGACAGCTACAGAGCATGTGGGTGTGGGTGTGTGTGTGGGATACTGTGTCCCATGAAGCTGGGTAGAAGGAAGGGGGGACAGGAAGGACAGAAGGACAAACAGAAGACCATCAGCAGTATAGGCCAGTGACATGGAGGGAGCAGTTTGGGTGAGGGCTTCCAGCAGGGTGGATGTGACCTCTGTGTAAACATCCTGCATCAGCCATTGTTCCTCCCAACAGAGATAAAAGCTCCACCCAGGGAGAAAAGGCTCAGTAAGCCCCTCCTCAGTGGGCAGCATTCACAGGATTACTTACAGTTTGCAGCTGGAACCCTGGGTTCCATCGCTAGTGCTAAATATATACAGGTGCATGTGGTGGTGCACCCCTGTAATCCCAGCACGCAGGAAGTGGAGGCAGAAGATTGGAAGCTCATTGAGTTTGAGACCAGCCTGGGGTACTACACGAGACTGTGTGTGTTTGTGTGTGTGTGTGTTTGTGTGTGTGTGTGTGTGTGTGTGTGTGTGTGTTTTCCTGGCACCCTGTGATCACCTGATGGTGTTGAGGCCATGTGGGTGTTGAGGGTGTGGCTAATAGAGAGTTCAATTGAGCAAACATGTATCATAAGGACAGTGGGATACAGGTGTGATGGCGCAGGCTCCAGCAACTACTTTAGCTCATGAAGTAACAAACTAAAGATGGTGTAGGGTACAGGAAAAGGAGCTGGAGCCCCCATGACGGTGGAGCAGCCTGCCTGGCCCTAATACCAACATCCAACCTCTTTCAGATGAAAGAACAAACTCATGTGGTTTTCAGGTCTCTCTAGCTGGGCACTGTAGCTGGAGTTTTCCTGGTCCTGCCTGGTCTGTGGTCAGGACAAATCTCTCTCACCTGCCAGTCCCACAGCCGCTCGGACCCAATCAAACACACTGAGACTTGTATTACTTAAACTGTTTGGCCTAATGGCTCAGGCTTCTTGCTATCTAGTTCTTACATCTTAAATTAACCCATTTCTATAAATCTATACCTTGCCACATGTCTCATGGCTCACCAGTATCTTTATTTTGTTTTGTTTTGTTTTGTTTTTCGAGACAGGGTTTCTCTGTGTAGCTTTGCGCCTTTCCTGGAGCTCACTTGGTAGCCCAGGCTGGCCTCGAACTCACAGAGATCCGCCTGGCTCTGCCTCCCGAGTGCTGGGATTAAAGGCGTGCGCCACCAACGCCCGGTGGCTCACCAGTATCTTACATGTTAGTATTCATGGTGGCCACTGGCAGCGTCTCCTGACTCAGCCTTCCTGTTCCCAGAATTCTCTTCTCTGCTTGTCCCGCCTATACTTCCTGCCTGGCTACTGGCCAATCAGCATTTTATTTATAAAGAGCGATATCCACAGCAGGGCACTTTCTGTAAAAGGCTGACAAAACTCATCCCAAACCGTACAAGGAACCTTGAGAGAGTCTCCTCCCATCTCCATACCTCAGTCTCCCCATCAAACTGGAATGAGGCTGGAGTTCGCCTTGGTAGTAGACTGCTTGCTCGCCTGGTGTTTCAGAGCCCTGAATTCCATCCCCAGCAAGGCACAAAGAGAACAGAAAGACATGAGGAAGGTTTGGTTTGGTTTTTTGTTTTTGTTTTCTTAAGATTAAAAACAAATATATTGTACGTGTGTGGATGTCTGCTTTCGTGTATACTTGTACACCCCACGCGTGTGCCTGGTGCCCATGGAGGCCAGAGGAAGTGGCCTGGAACTCCTGGAACTGGAGTTATGAGCCACTGTGTGCATCTAGGAGCCAAACCCAGATCCTCTATAAGAACAACCAGTGCTCTTAACAACTGAGCCATCTCTCTAGCCTTCGTTTTGGCTTTTGAGACAGAGTCTCATGTAGACCAGGCTAGCCTTGAATCCTGATCCTCCATTGCACCAGGCTTTGCAGGTGTGTGTGTGTATGTGTGTGTGTGTTTATGTATGTATGTATGTACGTATGTATGTATGTATGTATGTATGTGTGTATGCATGCATATATGTATATATGTGTATGTATATGTATGCATGTGTATTGTGTATGTGTGTATTGAATTGTGTGTGTGTTTGTGTGTCTGTGTGTATATAATCTCTGGTATCAGTCCTCACCTTCCACCTTGTTTGACACAGGATCTCTTTGTTGGTTTTCTGCTACACACACCAGTTCAGCTGGTCTCTGAACTCTTGGGAACTCTCCTGTCTTCACTTTGCAACTCCTCATAGGACTGTTGAGATTACAGATGCCCATGATACAATTCTGGCTTTGACCTGGGTTCTTGGGATTCAAACTCAGATCCTCATGAGTAGGTGGCCTTTTGAGCTCTCTCCCCAGACTGCCTTTGTTTCTTAAAGGGAAGAATATTACCTGGGAAGAGTAGTGCACATCTGCAATTCTAGAACTTGGGAATAGAGTTTGGAGGATCATTGGGAGTTTGAGGATAGCCTGGGCTATACTGCAAGTTCTATACTAGTCATGGCTGTATAGTGAGACCCTGAATCAAAACAACACAAAACAAATCCACAAAAAAATGTCTAGTGCATCCTTACTGGGTCTGTATCGGTAGCATCTAGATGCTGTCTACACCATCTGTTCCCCCATCTGCATGCCCCTCTGTTAGATACATCAGGGCCACACACACCCATATGGAATTAGCCAGTAATAATCAATAGAACGCACTTAGAGACAGGACTCTGGATCCATGTGGCTGCCAGGCAGACAGGAAATCTGCCAGGATCCAGTTTCCTATTACACGTGGTATCTCTGTGAAGTTAATATTGTACCAGGACCTTCTCCCCTGCAGCAATGCTTTCCATACCCCACACACCTGTGAACAGCGCCGTTTCCTAACACAGACGCCACCTCTGTGCCCACGACTCCCCAGGACACAGCCCAGCGCACAGTCTCCATCTCTCCAGCCTCCTCCAGCTCGTCCCCTCATTCTGTTCCTCCTCTTGTCACCTGGGGACTCTCTCTAAAGTAAACATACCTCTTCTTTCTTTGCTGACTATTTGTGACCCCTCCCACCTCCTTAGCCTGGCCCCTGGGGCTGCTAGACTGGCCCTGGATCTTCTCCAGGGTACCTGGCCATGGTGCTTGGGTCTCCACGCAGTCCCTGGGAGCCGCCTTGGTACCTGGGAACATAGGTGTGCATGCACATGTGAACAGACAGAGCCCCTCTGCTCATCTTCATCTTACTGTGCTGTCCATGGCAGGCACTATGCTCAGACCCACCCCCTCTCAGAAGTCCACCCCAGCCTCACCACCATGGCAAGATCAGGCAAACAGAAGACAGCACCCGCAGCTGTTCATTCTACCAGCCTGAGCCCTGACAACCACCAGTTCATCAGCCCCCGGTTCCTTCATGAAGCAGACCTGTCACCAGCTTCATTTTACAGTGAGGAAACTGAGGCACTGAGAGTGGACCTCTCTGGCCTGGGTTCACCTAGCTGCTATGACCACACATACACACACACACACACACACACACACACACACACCTTCCTCACACCTAATCAGGGCCCTTATGGGGAGCCTGCTCCAGGGTAATGCAAGAAAATCCGCAATGGTGACAGGGCTCAGGGAAAGTTCTTATCTATCTGAGGGCTAGACATTTTCTAGGGTAATTAGAAATAAGTTTTTAATCTACCTGACTGTTAAAATAAGAAAATACACGTTTTCTGATGTTAACTTTCTCTTTTATTTCATCTTAAAAATGGTCTCTGACTCTTTCTGTTTCCACACAGCTACATATCTCCACACCGCTGCATACAGCTACATATCTTTACATACATACATCTTCTCACATGGCTACACATCTTTCTTTTACCTACATTTCTCTTCTACGTCTCTTTTCTATACAGCGTCATCTTCCTTGTCTCCACAGTTACAAATCCCCACACGGCCTCAGCTACACACCTCATTTACACAGCTCTCTCACCACACAGCGCTCTACACCCTTCCCAGGCTCAGCTCCTCTCTGTAGCAACAGCTCTTTCACGCAGCTCTCTCTCTCACACTCACTCACACATCTTCTTTTACTCACTCTTTTACACTCACTTCTTTTACACTCACTCACTCTTTACTCACTCTTTGACCCACTCCCTCCCTCACACTTCTCTCATGCTTCTTCATCTCTCACCCAGCACACACACACACACACACACACACACGCACGCGCACGCACACGCACACGCGCACACACACCCCTCACTCACATTCTGCAGCAGCTCTCACACAGCTCTACACAGCCATCTCTTTCCACACCACCGAGGCTGCTCCCTCACAGCCAAACTCCGGATAATTATAAGTTACATTTTCAGGGCTCTACCCATTCTCAAAACACAAGATAAGTCACGTCGTTTCTCTTAGGCCAGTAATGTCACATTGACCCATGCACAGAGCTCTAAATTGGTGAGGGGTCCCAGACATTAAACAATTGGCTGAACCTTGAGCGGTCAGGGTACACACAGAAAGGGAGCTACTGCAAGGAGTCAATCTCAGGGTAAACAGCCTGGCCTTGATTTAGCAATAAACAATACCTGAGAATTAGTCTTTGTGTATATTCTGTAGGGGCAGCTTAGTCTGTCTTGGACTAGTTCTAAGGTCTTTGCAAAATGTGTAAAAGGCTGTCTTTGAGACTGAGAACGCTGTTACTTTCCTGTGTCAGTAAAGAAGAATATTCTGGTAATATTTCTGTTCATCAGAATTATACAGCTTAAACAGAAATCCACAGCTAAATGTGTGCCCAGAGATGTAAAACACACTACCAAAGCACCCCACAGCTGTTTTTATTAGGGAGGCATAACAGTGGTACCCGAGAAAGTTACAGACAGAAAACAACCGGTTTCCACAGCCAGTGACCCCACGGCTTTGCCAGATGGGACTCCCCATCAGGGAGTTATACACCTGGTGGGTCGACTTGTCAAACACTAGTTGTCACATGCTGTATACTCCCACGGCCCTCAGCAACACCTGGCTGAGTTGAACTCACTTCCTTCACAGCAGGTTTACAGGTAGCAACTTACATAACCACCAACCATAATGACTCCGATTCTTTTAATACCCTTTGGAAGCAAAGGTTAGGTAGCATGGTCCCCTTAATCTAAGGTTGAGTGAACCATGCTCCTCTCCTGGCATGCACAGGCACTCAGGAAAGCCTTAAGACTCATCAACTTCTTCCAGGAGTTTCTCTTTCCTCAAGCACAGACTCCTCAGGGGTCAGCTAGACTCCTGGAGGGCTTGTGAGGCTCAGGAGCTGGCCTTCTCCATGACTGGGCCCCAAGAGGGGACCTGGCACCCTGTGCCTATGGTGGTCATCCATGCTGGTAAAGCAAGGTATTCTTTTTCTTTAAGATGCTTTCTAAATGTGTAACCTTAGGGGGACAATTGTTCAAAAAATGCCAATGTCCAGCCATACCCTTCAACCACACAGCCCCGTAGAAACTTGTGGCTCACTCTCTTTGGAGCTCCATAATGCTAACTGCCCCTCCCTGCTACTGCTAGCTTATTTGCTTAAAGCTTATTAGAGCCTGAAGGCAGGGAGGACCAGCGCTGCTGTTGTTATCTGTCCCCTCCACCCACACTGTTCCTGGAAACCAGCTGTGAGCATCAGGCCCTCCCTGTAGGCCTGTCCCTGCAGGAGGGAGAGCTGGGGAGGGATCCAAGGGCAGGCTGGGGCATCCCAAGCCCTTGTCCCTGTTCTGCCTCATAAAGGGATCCTGGATCCCCTCTCCATACCCCTTTAGATGTGTGCTTCCCACCTGATCAATTTCAATTGCCCTAGGTGAGGAGCATGACTCAGCAGCTGCCCAGAGCAGGAAGGGTGGGCCTGGGGTACTGGTGTTTCAGGCTCTATGTGTCCTGGAGTCTCACCCAAAAAACACTGCTGCCCTTTGATTTCCCTGTGCTTGACCTCAGTGTGAGAGTTCACATGATGAGACCCTGCCCAGTGATTACAAAGCACAAAAATATACACCAGAAAAGGAGCAGCTGGGAGGCTGAGGCAGGAGGATTGCTATGAATGTGAGGCCAGCCTGGGCTACAGACACCCTGTCCCTGCAAAACAAGAAGCAAAAATAGCCGGGCGGTGGTGGCGTACGCCTTTAATCCTAGCACTCGGGAGGCAGAGGCAGGCAGATCTCTGAATTCAAGGCCAGCCTGGTCTACAGAGTGAGTTCCAGTTCCAGGAAAGGTACCAAAGCTGCACAGAGAAACCCTGTCTCAAA